>OVBI01000934.1:9743-47003 GCA_900406495.1 Sisymbrium altissimum
AAATGTTTGCCAAGTCAGCATTTCAGCCCATGAACATCCATCCCTTGCTGCCAGCTCGATATTCATGGTTCACGAGTTGGTTTCGGACGAAAAACTTCCGAAAAACTTATCCTTAAAAGTTTTTCGGAAATCCTTTTACGAAAACTTTCGGAAATCTTTTTACGAAAACTTTCGAAAAACTTAGCATGAAGAGTTTCTCGGAAAAAATTTACCAAAAAATTCGGACATGAACAGTGTTTCGGAAAAATTTCCCCGAAAAAACTTGACTTAGACAGTTTTTCGGAAAGAACTTCTATGAGAAACTTAACTTAAACAGTTTTTCAGAAGAACCTCTATAGAAAAACTTAACTTAAACAGTTTTTCGGAAAAATCTCTTTGGAAAAACTTAACTCGAACAGTTTTTCGGAAAAACAATTCCAAATCCTTATACGCGTTGCACTCTTTTCCTTTACTACGTTTTTTCCTAAAGGGTTTTTCTTAGTAAAAGGGTTTTAACGAGGCAAGATCCCAAGTGTATCCTCACGAACGATTCCCACTTCACATACAAGACACTTAAGCTCCGACAGTCCTTAAAACACACAGACAACGTCTAGCTTTCCTACAGCAGACAGCTTGGTCTCCTTTTCCATCTAGCGAGCAGCTCAAGAAACGCTTCACTCCAATCTCAGCTCGGTAGAAAGGCTCGCTCTGTCGCCAAGAAGATCGTACGAACTTTCAAAAATCGCAGAATCGAAGTTCCCGAGATGTGGGGATCAGAACATTTTATCTCCTTAATCCAGTACTATACTTCTTAATCGCTGCGTCAAGATCATGCTCGATATTGACGTGCTGGGGTGCTAAATGTTAGGGTCAAAACCCACACTTCCGGAATTAACGATTAAAATATTTAAATATCGAAAACGAATTTCCATATTTAGATATGANAAGTTCATGTCGAACCATTCTGTCGATAACTTTGCGAAGAAAGTAAGAAACACTAGCTTTCGAGAGGTTTTCTGAGAAATCGATGAACTCACAATTCATCAAATAAAGGACAATCGGCTGGATGAAACAAGACAGCCAGCTCGGTATCACTACCTGCTAGTGATACCGAGCTAACTGACATCTCTTTGTCATGTTCGGCTGATCATCTCGTCCTTTGAACGATTCCTCCGATAAACCGATGAAAGTTACGATTTTTCGAGTGAAAGACAATCAACCAAGCTTGGAGGACATCCAGCTCAGTATTTTGACAGCCAATCCTACCGAGCTGGTCAGCATACATGAGCTGGATGCATGTTTTGCCAAGCATTTCCCACAAAACGTCGATCTGATCAGCATAGAGCAGTCAGGACATGTGTTCAATGATCGAGGTTTACCTTCCAAACCACAAGGCTTTTAAACATGAAACCACTTGTAAAATGTTCTAAACTCAATTATGAATCTCCCAGAAGAAGAATCTGATCAAACGGAGTTCATACGAGAAAGTAATGCCCTCCACAAGTTGGGAGTTGCACTCCAGCTCGGTACAGAAGCTTGGAGCAACTGGCTGGGTGTTTCCTTCACCAATCCTACCGAGCTGGACGACATATGCCAGTCAGCTCGGTAAAATCCACCCTCCTGGCTACCGAGCTGGTCGACACCCTTCAGCATACTGAGCTGGACACATCCCACGACTTATCGGAAGATCTCCTCTCATCCTGTATACCGAGCTGGACGACACCATCGATCTGGAAGCAAGCCAGTTCAGCATTTCCTGCACCCAGGCTACCAAGCTGGACGGTCAGTATGCTGAATGCTGTCCAGCTAGGTAGGAAATGCTGACCGAGCTGACTGACACTTTTCGTTTCGTCTCGTTTCGCGTCTTTCTTCGTCTTCATGGCCTTTTCGTAAAACATACCGATGTTTTCGTAAGTTTCTCGAAACATCGCGATGTTTCGTCTATCAAACAAACCGGAGAAAACCACTAGACGAGGAATAGAATTGGGCCGAGCTGGAAAGATGGACCGACAAGGGCTGAAACCGACTTGTAGAAGTTTCTAGAAGCTTCCTCGAAGATTTATGGAAAAGTTATCGGAAAAAAAGAAAAGACCTTTTGTCCCACATCGAAACTTAGACTGTTTAGGACTTGGGCTGTCTTAGTATAAATAGGGATCGATCCATACCTCTTGTAAGGGATTTTAAGAAAATCCATTCTTTTTTTACCTAGTTTCATTTTTCGATCTTTCTCTCTACTTTCTACTTTCTCTCGCAAGATTCTCGGATCCTCACATTAACTTTACGAAAATACATTGAGGTGGATTACGGTTCCCACAATACCTATGTTTTTCGAAGCATCGCGATGTTTCGTCTATCAAAGACAACACAAATGTTAACTTAAAACAAATCGGAGAAAACCACTGAACTAAAAGACGATGGATAGAATTGGGCCGAGTTGGAAGGATGGACTGACAAGGGCTGAAACCAACTTATGGAAGGTTCTAGAAGTTTCCTTGAAGATTTATGAAAAAGTCGTCGGAAAAAGGAAAAGACATTTGTCCCTCATCGAAACTTATGCAGTTTAGGACTTAAGATGTCTTAGTATAAATAAGGATCGATCTCTACATCTTGTAAGACATTCAAATATTCATACATTCAATACATTCGCAATACACAATTTAGCAATAAAAGTTCGTTCTCTTTTTGACCTAATTTTCTTTTTCGATCTTTCTCTTTACTTTTCGTTTTCTCTCGCAAGATTTTCGGATCCTCACAATAACTTTCCAAAAATACATTGAAGTGAATTCCGGTTTCCACAATTTGGCGCTAGAAGGAGGGTGCACGAGAAATCTTTACTCTTGAAAGCAAAAACCCTAGGTCGAAATCTCGAAACTATGGCTGGAGACGAACCCCCTGCATCTACTCAACACCCAGACGGAGATGGAACAGACGCAACCACTATTACTCAGCTTCAGACGAAACCATGACTCAACAGATCAAAGATCTCCGGAAGGAATAAGAATCCAGAGTTTCTCTTTTGAGAAAGCGTCTCGATTTCGCTACTCCAAGAGGATCAGGGGATTTGACGCGAGATCCACGAGGAAATTCTTTCCGAACACCATCTTCTCGTAGGATCAACCCTACTACAACAACTCTGTTGCATCGCCCCTTGGACACATCAACCACCAACAATGAAACGCGAGCTGAGGGAAACCCTAATTATGGAGGTCAAAACAATAGCACTCAACCTGAGGATTTGGTAGATCTCTCAGAACGTGAGGACGACCTAACTGACGAAGAACTGGCGATCTTGCGAGAACGTGAAGAGGCTATTCGAGCACATGATGATGATTTCCAGCGGGTAGTCGGAGAAAGAGAACTAGAAGAGTTACGCAGACAGCTGATCCAAATTGCCGATGAGATGAAAAAGGTTAAATCCCAAGTCCATCGAGCAACAAGTGATGCCCCCGAAATCGAACATGTTCTCGAAGAGGCTCAGAAAACTCCTTTAACGGACCGAATCACCAAAACTAGTCTTTTGGATCCCGGAAAGATGAATATCCGACCCTACAATGGAACAACTGACCCCAAGGTTCACTTAACATCCTTTAAGATTGCCATGGGGCGTGCGAGGTTCAAGAAGGAACAAGAGGACGCAGGTTACTGCCTCCTATTTGTCGAGAACCTCAAGGACGATGCTTTCGAGTGGTTCTCAAAGCTCGAAAGGAACTCCATCAACAATAACTTCTCACAGTTGTCTAAGGCATTCCTTAAGCAGTACTCTATGTACATGAACCAAGCAACCTCCGATGCTGATCTCTGGGCGATATCCCAAGGCCAGAACGAAACGTTGAAAATTTTCATGGATCGATTCAAAGCCGTAGACTCAAAGATCGATGGAGTAAGTGACAATGCTGCACTCGAGGCACTCAAAAGATCTTTGTGGTACGAGTCACGTTTCCGAGAGGAGATGACACTCAATCCCCCACCGACAATCCAGGATGCTCTTCATCGAGCTTCAGGATTCATCAAGCTCGAAAAAGATATTCGAGCAAACGAACGAAAACATCGAGTAAAACCGTTTAGCAAAAACGTGCCACCAGCTCCTAGTGCCTCAACAGGCAAGAAAGGGAGCTCGTACGTAAAATTTGAGTCAAAAGGCGGAGCTCACAATTATCAAGTGGCACCAGGATCGTCCCAAGATGGACCATCCAAAGCATAGTGGGGAGCTGGACGGGGAAAGAATCCAAACGCCAGGACTCGGAACAGCTCCAGCTACGACGAGAAAGCATACTGTGATCATCACAAGGCATACGGTCATTCAACCCTGAATTGCCGAACCTTACGAACTAAGCTAACTGAAAAGCTCCTAGCTGGGGAGCTCGGATATATTGCAAAATTTCTCGTGATTGAAACACACGAGGAAGCTGATCAGCAAGAAGAAACCACAGACGAGCAACCCGATCCGGCTCAGGAAGGACCTCCTCTGGAAGCTCCGAAGTGTGGAAGGAAAAACGAGGAACCTGCTGGGGAAAACAGCCGCAGAAAGGTTTACATGATCATAGGTGGATCTCAGTATTGCTCAGATACCATTTCTGCCCTCAAGGACTATCAAAGACAGGTAGAAACTGCCAAGAGCTGGCTGCAACCCGCTCCCCACGATGACTTCCAAATCACATTCGAAGAAGAATACGCAACCGAAATCCAGCATCCTCATAACGATCCACTCGTGGTTCACCTGGTAATAAGCGACATCAACGTCGCTAGAGTCCTAATCGACACTGGGTGTTCATTCGATGTCATCTTCCGAAACACTCTCCAAAAAATGGATGTCGAGTTCTCCGAAATCGAGCCTAAACCAAAACCATTGACAGGTGTCACATGCGAAAATACTATTACCTTAGGGAACATCCGACTCCCCATCCAGGCAGAAGGCGAAACTAAGGTCGTAAACTTTGTGGTAGCTGACCATCCAGCTATCTACAATGTCATCATGGGGATACCATAGATAAACTCCAAGCGAGCCATCCCCTCAACATACCACGTATGCCTGATATTCCCAACGAAATCAGGCATAAAAACCGTTTGGAGAAGTCAAAAGGAATCCCGATTTTTTTTCTTAGCTGAACACAAATTCTGGAAACTTCAAATCTTTAATGAAGATCCCACCGAACGGAAGAAAACAAAGCTGACCAAACAGGCTCCCTTCAAAGGGATTCCCAAGGAAGTTTCCTCAAATGCACCACCAAGTCAGGAAGCTGGAACTTCCGAGCCTGATCCAAAGGCATCCAAGGATGCACCTGAGCAATCCCAAGCTCAGGATATGGAGAATTAGTCTTCATCCCATCTATAAAAACAAAAACCACCGCCACTACTTCGAGTTTAAAACTTCGAACAACTCAAAAGTCTTGCCGCTAAAAAAAACGAGTCCGAAACAAACTGAACTACGAGACGGCTTGATCCTTCTCGTAGGCAACTGACCTTCGGTGCAGCTGTCCCCCAAAAACAAAAAGGGGGGGGGGGGGGGGAGGTGTTTAAACACTCANGCTCATCCATGTTACTATTTATAGTTTCGAGAATCCGAAAATTTGAAAACTTTGGCATCTAAAGGAGTCAACAAGTTCCAAATTATAAATGCAACGAGTTCCGAATTTAGAAGAAGTTTTGAGTTTTTACGATAGTTCTGAACTCTAAAGGATTCAAAGCATCCAAAGAATTTCTGGGTTTTTGAAAAAAGTCATAGCTTCAAGTTAAAGTTCCAAACTCCAAGCAATAAAGGACTTCTGATTTCTTGTTCTCCAGAACGATCACCTATGACAAACTCTCAGATCGATTCTCGATAACTAAACATGTTAGACTTGACGTTTCTCCAAACACGTCTGCAAGGTCTCCAACATCTATAAACTTAGCATACCTATCCAACACAATAAGAAACCGGTTTCACTTAAGCAAACTTGCGACCATTGCTGGTCCCAATGGACGAAAATCATATCCAACCAACCTTCTATACGGAGGTGAGGTTCAGTAACGTCCGTGCACGGACATATCACAGCACGCTATATAAATCGGATTAGGTATATCCTAACCTAACATCCGAGAGGTATATCCTGGACGATGTTCTCAGGTTTGACTTTTAGAGGGGCATGCTAGCAAGTAAAGACTCGCACTGCCTTAATCCTCATTGCAAACTCGCTAACCCAGTAAGTGCCCAACTTGGCACACTGGTCTTCAACATCTCAGAAACACAATCTAGTATACCACTAGACGAGATTATAAAGTGTTTCAGAAAGTCAAAAAATGAGGAGATAAGTCCGAAGCGCAACCCCTAAAACCAGACGAACATATAACTTAATTTCCAAAACACTAACCTATCATAAGCCCAGCCAAAACACTTCTAAGCAACTGGCACAACATCATCAACATCTTATGCTAAACGCAAACATACTCTTGTCTAATAAAGGCATGACAAGTCTTTGCTGACAAAGTATCAACGTTAAACGCATCACAACTTCTACAACACTTCTAAGCATCTCAAAATGATAAGGAAACATGAGTGAGTAAAAACTTTGAACTACTCTACTCTCCTATAGCAAAAGAACCAAAATTTTAGAATCGAATAAAACCCAATAAAACGCCCCTTAGCACACTGGTATATACAATTCTGGGAACATAAAAGTTCAGCCTACTAACTTGTATTAGGCAGCAAAACACATCCTATCAACAGAACAATACAAGCTCATTCTTGCCTAAACTCATTTCCAAGGAAAAACGGCTCGTTGGGATCTTCTCTAAAAATTGGTTTCGATAAATCCTCCTTCAAGGAGAAAGCTTTCAAAACCCCTCTTCTAAAAAGAAATCCCTCCGAAATAAAAGGATTCATCCTTTCGGAAAGCTTCATCATTGTATACAGAACTTGATACAAGAACGACTTCTCATGATATGGCCTCCTCCCCACAAAGGCGGGACTGGCCATTCCTACTTCTTCTTCAGCTTTCGTAAGCTCCTTACAAACCTTCATCGGTTCAGAAAACATTCTGACAGCCTTAACCGGCTCAAAACCTTTCTCACAAATATGAGCTGATTCTCTTCCGAGGATGACAGCTCGCCCAAAGCTTAACTTTCTTCCAAAAAGAACAAGTTCTCACAAAGACGAGACAGAGAACAGTTCTCTCTAACACTTGGCAAAATTCTCACATATATACTTGTAAGCACAGCGATCAGCTTGGCATGCCCAAGATGCGCGCTAGCATCCAGCTCGATATATGTTAAGCTGAAAAACTGCCGACCCAAGACAAGATACACGGCCAGCTCGGCCCGATCTCCAGGTGATCGATCAATCCCTCTTACCGATCGATCGGCTCGGCTCGGCACCAAGACATGATCTGTATGCGATCATCTCAGCAATCAGAGCACGATCATTCACGTCCAGCTTGGCCTCAAAGAAAACTCATGAATGCTGGCTAGCTCGATACTGCCTTGTCTCTTCAACAAGCCCAACATTACCATGCCAATCGACGTCTAGCACGACATTCCTCACTCCTCTTTGACTCGTTCCACCGCAGAACACAGATGCCCATCATGGAATAGGTACCATCCAGCTCGGTATCCACCATCTTCCCTTCTCCCTGCCAAAACTCAGCAACCAACACACAAAGGCCTTACCATGACAGCCAACTCGGCCTCCATGGAGCTCGGAAACCTTTTTACGAAAGCTTTCCGGAAAAACTAAGTTTTTCCTGAAAACATACGGAATCGAAGAAGAGGGCATACAGGCCAGAAGTTGGCCGAGCTGGATGAACAACATGCTGCCCACCGTCCAGCTCGGTACCAATTGCCTCCCAAGATCAGCATGCAGCACATGAATGTCCCTCTCTTACAGCCAGCTCGGTAGGCATAGTGATCAAGATGTTTTCGTGCGAAAAACTTCCGGATAAACTTATCTTTAACAGTTTTTCGGAAAACCTCTTACAAAAACTTTCGAAAAACTTAGCATCAATAATTTTTCGGAAAAAAATATTTGGAAAATATATCGTGAACAGTCTTTTAGAAAAACTCTTACGGGAAAATTTCTGGAAACACTTAGAGTTTTTCCCGAAAACAGAAGAAGTCAAAAAGGGGAGCATACAAGCAAAAACTGGCCGAGCTGGATGGGCAGCGTGCTGCCTACCGTCCAGCTCGGTACAATATGCTTACCAATGTCAGCATTCAGCACATGATTGCTCCTTCCTTACAGCCAGCTCGGTAGACTTGGCGGGAAAATTGGTTTCGTACGAAAAATTTCGGAAAAACTTATCTTGAATAGTTTTTCGCAAAAAACTTTATTAAAAATTTCAGAAAAACTTATCTTGAACAAGTTTTCCGGAAAAACTTTATTAAAATCCCGAAAAAATTTTCTTGAACAGTTTTTCGGATAAACTTTTACGAAAAAACTCCGGAAACATTTGTAGTTTTCAAAGGAGAAAGCCATCAGGCCAAAACTGACCGAGCTGGACAGGCAGTATTCTGTCTACCGTCCAGTTCGGTACAAATTTTCTCACCAAGATCAGCATTCAGCACATGTATGCTCCTTCCTTACAGCCAGCTCGGTAGACTTGGTGGGCAAGTTGGTCTCGTACGAAAAATTTTGGAAGACCTTATCGTGAACAGTTTTCCAGAAAATCTTTATTAAAATCCCGAAAAACTTATCTTAACAATTTTTCGAAGAAACTTTTACAAAAAATCTCGAGAAACAATTACAGTTTTCGAATGAGAGAGCTTACAGACCAAAGCTGCCCGAGCTGGACGGTCAGCATGCTGCCTACCGTCCAGCTCGGTACAAAATGTTGTCCAAAGTCAACATTCAGCACATGAATGCTCCTTCCTTACAGCCAGCTCGGTAGACTTGGTGGGCAAGTTGGTCTCGTACGAAAAATTTCGGAAAAACTTATCTTAGACAGATTTTCGGAAAAATTTTATTAAAATATTTCGGGAAAACTTATTTTTAACAGTTTTTCGGAAAAACTTATTTTGAACTGTTTTCCGGAATAACTTTATTAAAATCCTGAAAAGCTTATCTTGAACAGTTTTTCTGAGAATCTTTTACCAAAAAAATCTCCAGAAACATGTACTATCTTCAAAGGAGATAGCTTACAGGCCAAAACTGGCCGAGCTGGACGGTCAGCATGCTGCCTACCGTCCAGCTCAGTAGAAAATGCTGTCCAAAGTCAGCATTCAGCACATGAATGCTCCTTCCTTACAGCCAGCTCGTTAGACTTGGTGGGCAAGTTGGTCTCGTACGAAAAATTTCGGAAAAACTTACTTTGAAAAGTTTTACGGAAAAACTTTATTAAAATCCCGAAACTTATATTGAACAGTTTTTCGAATAAAATTTTACGAAAAATCTCTGGAAACACTTACAGTCTTCAAAGGAGATAGCTTACAGGCCAAAACTGGCCGAGCTGAACTGTCAGCATGCTGCATACCGTCCGGCTCGGTACAAAATGCTGTCCAAATTCAGCATTTAGCACATGGATGCTCATTCCTTACAGCCAGCTCGGTACACATGCTGATCGGGTTTGTTTCGTGCATAAAACTTCCGAAAAATTTAGCGTGAACAGTTTTTTCGGAAAGAATTAAAATAATAAAACAAATAATAATTTTCTTGTATTCTAAAAAAGTTTCGGAAACACTTAAGGTTTTCCCGAAAAAGTAAGAAATAAAAAATGGGGAGCATGCAAGCCAAAACTGGCCGAGCTGGACTGTCAGCATGCTGCCTACCGACCAGCTCGGTACAAAATACTGTCCAAAGCCAGCATTCAGCACTTGAATGTCCATCCCTTGCAGCCAATTCGGTATTCATGCTACCCGAGTGGCTTTTGCACGAAAAAACTTTCGAAAAACTTATCCTTAACAGTTCTTCGGAAAACGTTTCATGAAAACTTTCGAAAAACTTAGCATGAACAGTTTTTCGAAAAAAGTTTACAAAAAGTCCGGACATGAACAGTGTTCCGGAAAAATATTTCGTGAAAAAGTTAACTTAAATAGGTTTTTTGGAAGAACCTCTATGGAAAAACTTAACTTAAACAGTTTTTCGGAAGAATCTCTATGGAAAAACTTAACTTAAACAGTTTTTCGGAAAGACTATTCCAAATCCTTATACGCGTTGCACTCTTTTGCTTTACTACGTTTTTTTCTAAAGGGTTTTTTTCTAAGTAAACGGTTTTTAATGAGGCAACATCCCAAGCGTATCCACAAACCGATCCTCACTTCGTATGCAAGACACTTAAGGTCAAACAGTCCTTCAACGCACAGACAACATCTAGCTTTCCTTCAGCAAACAGCTTGGTCTTCTCTTCCATCTTGCGAACAGCCCAAGAGCCGCGTCAGTCCGATCTCGATCAGCTCGGAAGAAAAACTCACTTTGTTACCCAGAAAGATCGTATGAACTTTCAAGTAGCGGAATCAGAGTTCCCGAAATGTGGGGATAAGAATATTTTAGCTCTTTAATCTCGTACTATATTTCTTAATCGCTGCGTCAAGATCATACTTGATAATAACGTGCTGGGGGGATAAATGTTGGGGTCAAAACCCACATTTCCGGAATTAGCGATTAAAATATTTGAATATCGGAAAAAGAGTTTCCATATTTAGATATGAGTTCGGAGAGTGTTCGTTTTGAACTATTTTCATCGATAACTTTACGAAAAAAGTATGAAATACTGTCTTTGGAGAGTTTTTCCGATAAACCGATGAAGTTACGATTCATCGACCAAAGGACGATCGGCTGGACGAAACAAGGACGGCTAGCTCGGTATCAAGACCTGCCAATGATACCGAGCTTACTGACATCTTATCAGCACATTTGGCCGATCCCTTCATCCTTTGAACGATTCCTCCGATAAATCGATGAAACTCACGATTTTTCGAGTAAAAGGCAACCAACCAAGCATGGAGGAAAGCCAGCTTGGTATTTTGGGCAGCCAATGATACCGAGCTGACAGACATATTCAGCTGGTTCCACGTCTTTCCAAGCATGTACAACAGAACGTCAATCTGGACAGCACGGAGTAGTCAGCTCGGTACCAGGATACCGTGCTGGCTGTCATGATGCACTCAGCTCGGTATCATCCTCCCTATTTGATACCGAGCTGGTCAGCATGATGCATTCAGCTTGGTTTTATCCTTCCCTTCCTGAAAACCAAGCTGGCTGACACTTTCTGAGAGCTCCAAGCTGAAAAGGATATACGTTCAATGATAGAGGTGTATCTTCCAAACCTCAAGGCTTCTGCACATGAAACCACTTTGAAAATGTTCTCAACTCAATTATGAAGCTCCTGGAAGAATAATAAGATCAAACAGAGTTCATACGATGAAGTTATGCCATCCATAGGTTGCGCGTTGCAGCCAGCTCGGTAACGAACAGCATGGAGCAAACAGCTCGGTGTTTCCCTCACTCAGGATGCCGAGCTGGTCGACATATGACAGTCAGCTCGGTAAAATGCTCCCTCCTGGATACCGAACTGGCCGATAGCCTTCAGTATACCGAGCTGGACGCATCCCACGAGTTGTCGGAAGGACTCCTCCCATCCTGGATACCGAGCTGGTCAGCATGATGGGTTTGGAAGCAGACCACCTCGGTCCTTTCTGTCACCAAGGATGACCGAGCTGGCAGATACCTTCCGCTCCGTCTCATTTCGCTTCGTTCTTCGTCTTCAGGGTCTTTTCGTAAGCATACCAATGTTTTCGTAAGTTTCTCGAAGCATCGCGATGGTTCGTCTATCAAAGACAACAAAAATGTTAACTTAAAACAAACCGGAGAAAACCACTGAACCAAAAGACGAGGGATATAATTGGGCCGAGATGGAAGGATGGACCGACAAGGGCTGAAACCGACTTATGGAAAATTCTAGAAGTTTCCTCAAAGAGTTACGGAAAAATCATCGGAAAAAGGAAAAGACCTTTGTCCCACATCAAAACTTAAGCTATTTAGGACTTAGGATGTCTTAGTATAAATAAGGATCGATCTCTACGTCTTGTAAGACATTCAAATATTCATACATTCAATCCATTCGCAATACACAGCTTAACAATAAAAGTTCATTCTCTTTCTTACCTATTTTCCTTTTTTGATCTTTCTCTTTACTTTTCATTTTTTCTCGCAAGATTCTCGGATCCTCACATCAACTTTCCGAAAATTCATTGAGCTGAATTCCGGTTCTCACATCCTAGCTTAACATCTGAGAGGTATATCCTGGACGATGTTCTTAGGTTTGACTTTGAGAGGGGCATGCCAGCATGGTAAAAGACTCACACTGCCTTAACCCTCATTGCAAACTCGCTAACCCGGTAAGCGCCGACCATGGCACACTGGTCTCAACATATCCGAAACACAATCTAGCATACCACTAGACGAGATTGTAAAGTGTTTCAAAAGTCGAAAAAACGGAGAGGTAAGCCGGAGTCTATACGCATCCCCTAAAACAAGACATACACATAGCTTAGTTCCTAAAACACTAGCCTATCGTAAGCCCAGTCAAAACGCTTCCTTGCAGCACTGGCACAACTTCATCAACACTCTATACGAAAAAATGCAAACATATTCTCGTGTAAAGGCATAACAGGTCTCTACTGACGAAATATAAACGCTAAGGTATCACAACTCCTATCATGCTAAATATATTAAGGAATCACGAGCGAGTGTAAAAGTTTGGACTACTCTACTCTCCTATAAGCAAATTCCAGAAACCCTATCATGCTCCTACCTAGAACGGATAATAAGCAACCTCATAACATGCATGAAATCAAAGAATAAGAGTGCATAAAGTAGAAAGGTTCAGAAACAACCATCGGGAACAGTCCCGAACAAAGTCATAATGTGGGCCTCAAAGGACCCAGCAAATCAAACGGAAAAACAAAAAACGATGAAAGATAAGGGAGTCTAGGTGTGATCCTCTTCTGCAGTCTTCTTGGCGGCATCTCAGCAAGGCCAACCGCGCCTTCGTTGGTCCCCGCAAACTCTTCGATACCAACCTCCTTAGCCAAGTTGTCGAGCGAGACATCTCCGCGAGAGCAAGTGGCCGAAGCCGAAGGACCGGAAGAGGGAGCAAGGCATCCTCGGTCGATCACACGGTCCACCGAGCATTCGAAACCGAAGAAATCAGCCTTCATCTTCTCGCTTTTCTCGCGCTCCTCGGCTATCTCCTTAGGATCATTACTGTCAAAAACAGCAATCACCTCAGAGTTAGAAACTCCCATTACATAGCATGCCTCAGAGTCGCAGTTAGAGACCAGTCGGTCGATCAAGGCCAGAGCCTTATCCTCCCGAGCTCATCTCCTGTCCACAGCTGCCTTGTACCCATCACGGTACACCATTTTGTTCTTCAGCTTGAAGGCGTTATCCTTCTCATAAAGCTTATCCTCCAGCTCCTTGACCCGAGACTCGAGCTCATCCTTAGCATTAACAAGGCAAGCAGCGCAGCGAGCATTGCGGGTCTCCTCTTCACGTGCAGTGGCCACCTCCTTCCCGAGGCTCATCACCTTCCCCTCGTACTTGAGAGTGGAGGCATCCAACCTCTCCTTGAAGCGCTCTTTCTCGCGTTTTGTGGTGGTCTCATAGCGCTCAGCCTTGCGGTTACCCTCTTCCCACTTGTGAATGTTCCTGTTAAACAAGGACAGGAGCTGCAAAACCATACAACTCGTGAGTAAAGGAATCAAACCAAAACATGAGAATGTATACACAAAAACGCTTACCCTCATGGAGCATTGGGTGAAGTCGAAGTACTTCTTCGGAGCATACATGGTCTCAAGGTTAAAGGGGCCATCCAGTCGATCCTTGACCCTCGATACCAATTCCACGCATTGACCAGTGTTACGGAACAGGCTGTTCGACTCATCGATCGTCAGAGTATAAAGCTTAGCTTTTTCCTCCGGGGGACGAGCTGATCGAGCCGGACCCTTCAGCTTTTTCTCGCTTGGACCCCCAGAAGCGCTATCTCTCTTCAAAGCAGGGGAGGCCCTCTTCTTCCCATGAGAAGCCAAGCCAGTAGAAGCAGCTGGAAGGGCGCATATGACCTGCTTGCGAACCGGAGGAGGGAGAGGAAGCATCGCTCGGGAAAGAGCAGATGGTTCACCATCAGCCCTCACCCCATGGTCTTTGACAGCCTCAACATCAACCTTCTCATCATCAGGGAAGGTCACTAGCGGCTCGGGGTCACTCGAAGTCCTCTCCGTGTCATCAATGTCCATGTCGCTCAGCGCATGGATCACGTGTTCCCCGACAGTCGGAGAAGTGCGTGAGGATGCGGTAGGAGGGAGCAAAGACTTCTGAGCATTTGCCAACAAACGTGCACGAAACTCCATCGATCTCAAAAATGAAAGTGGCAGTACTTAGAGAGAGAAACTAGAGAGGCGGCAGAGCTCACTTCTCACAAAAAATTAGAATGAAAAATTTTGAGAAGTGAGGAGGGGTGGAGCTATATTTATAGATGAAGTCCACGGGTCCCACCAAAAGAAGCGAGTCCCACACAAAAGGAAACAAAAAAAAATATCTTTTCCTAATTCCGAAAAGAAATCCGGGAACACTTAAGTTTTCCCAAAAACGTAAGGAATCGAAAAATGATCCATACATGCCAAGGTTTGGCCGAGCTGGTCGAGCAGCATGTTGCCTCACGTCCAGCTCAGCACAAAATCCTCTCCAAAATCAGCATTCAGCACATGAACATCTCCTCCACACGTCCAGCTCGGCATCCCATGGCTCCCTTCTCTCGGTCTTTTCGTCCTGGGCGAGATACAAAAATTCGTCCAGCTGGTATGCATCAACCAGCTCGGCATTCCTCAGCAAAGCAACCAGCTCGGCATTTATTGCCGACCTGGTGCCTCCCTTCCACAAGAGTTAAGAAAAAAAAAAAGACAACAACAAACCCAGCTTAGCATTTTTGGGTGTCCAACCCTTGACCGTTTGCCTCAAAATGGTGAGACGGAGTAAGCATTGGCAAGCCAGCTCGGCATTTTTTGCCTCTCTGCTGCTCCTGTACAAAAACTTTCGAAAAAAATTATCCAAAACTATTTTCGGAAAATATATGCTAAAACTTTCGGAAATCTTAGCTTGAACAGTTTTTCAGAAAAAAATCAATGCACGCTGGCAGCTCGGAATTATGCCAACTACTGACCAGCTCGACATTCCATGCCTTCCTAGAAGGTCCCCGACTAAAAAGTTTTCGGAAGAAACTAACCTCGAACAGTTTTTTCGGAGAAAACTTGATTAAGACCATCAATCTCAGCATTTCGTGTTACACTCTTTTCCTCTAATACGATTTTTCCCACCGGATTTTTCTTAGTAAAAGGTTTTTAACGAAGCAACATCTCAAACACTCTGCGAACTAATCCAAACATGCCGAGGCACTCAGGCCAAACGAGATGATTAAGCCAGCCTAAAGACTTCAGCTTGAGAATCGGTGCAATAGGAATTGGACGCCGGGACATCTTACCTCCTTAATCCCGTTGTACACTTCATACCTGATCTTGACGGGCTGGGGGGGGGGGCTAAATGTTGGTGCCAAACCCCACACTTCCGAAATTAACGACCACGATATTTAGATCACATAAATCTTCCATATTTGAATATTTGTGGAAATATATCGGTTTTCCCGATAAACCGATCAGAGTCGCGATTCTTTGAGTAGAAAGCTGTCAGCTCGGAATTTTAGAGAAAATCTGACCAGCTCATCATTTTGTCCAGCCAAAAATGCCGAGCTGGCTTGAATCCTTCGATATGTCCAGCTGATCGTCCTGTCTTCCGAGAGGTTTGTCCGAAAAACAGATAAAAATCGCGATTCTTCGAGCAAAATGATGTCAGCTCGGCATTTTAGAGAAGAGCTGACCAGCTCGGCATTTTTTCCAGCCAAAAATGCCAAGCTGGCTTGCATCCTTTGATATGCCCAGCTGATAGTCCTGTTTCCCGAGAGGTTTGTCCGAAAAACCGATAAAAGTCGCTATTCTTTGAGCAGAATGCTGTCAGCTCGGTATTTTAGAGAAGAGGTGACCAGCTCGGCATTTTTCCAGCCAAAAATGCCGAGCTTGCTTGCATCCTTCGGTATGCCCAGCTGATCATCTTATTTTCTGAACGGTTTATCCGAAAAACCAATAAATGTCGCGATTCTTCGAGCAGAATGCTGTCAGCTCGGCATTTTAGAGAAGAGCTGACCATCTCGGCATTTTTTCCAGCCAAAAATGCCAAGCTAACTTGCATCCTTCGATATGTCCAGCTGATCGTATTATTATCCGAGTGGTTCATCCGAAAAACTGATAAAAATCATGATTTCCCAAAGTAAGACCATCAGCTTATCAGAGGCTATTCACCAGCTCGGCATTCACTCCCTCACCATAAAATGCCGAGCTGGATGATCTTCTACCTGTCAAGGAAGTCTTCAGCTGATTATCAAGTCCTACCTTCCCTTTATTTTTTCCCAGATGTGCATGCAACCAGCTCGGTATTTCGCCTTAGATAACAATCAGTTCGGCAGAATTGATAGACCAGCTCGGCATTCCATCATGTCCATGGAAATGCCGAGCTGGGTTAATCATGTTATCATTTGCTCATCCAAAATGACGAGCTGATCTGTTTTTCGACCCAAAATGCTGTGCTGGATGCATAAAAATCAAGAGGAGGAAGAACTGGAGACCAGCTCGGCTTTTTTCCCCTCACGAAATGCCGAGCTGTGTGATAAATGTGTCTAGAATATAGCCAGCTCGGCATCTCAGGGAGTTATGCCGAGCTGGTTGATCATTTCGACACTTTTGGGAGCTTTTTCGGGACTTATCGATGTTTTCGTAAACTCCCCGATGTTTTAATCGGACTTCGCATTGTTTTCGGAGCATTTCGTGATGTTTTTGTCTATCGAAAATGATAAAGCGTTAACTTAAGTCAAACCGGAAAGTCAAACCGAGGAAATCGCTGGACCAATGACAAATGCCGAGCTTGATGGAAGATTCTCGAAGATTCTCAAATATTCTTTCAAGTCGGTGGAAAAAGCGAAGACATAGGCTCCCACATCGAGAATTTGGCAAGTTTAGGCTTAGGGTTGTCTAGTATAAATACATATCAATGTACAGCCTTCAAGTATCATTGTACAGCTTTCAAGACAGACTTGAATAATCCGAAATCCCATACTTTCGGATTTGGCAACAAAAATATTCTCTATCTTTCCTTTTTCATTAATCTTTCTTTTTGTCAATCTTACTTGTTTGCAAGAAATTTTTTGGTGAGCTTTCTCTTTCCTTAACTTTTGGGACCTAACAATCGATTAACTTTCCGAAGATACATTGTGCGAAATCTCGATCCCACAAAATTTTTTTGTGAAAAACTAAACTTGAACAGTTTTTTAGAAAACGTATACATGCCTGGCCAGCTCGACATTATGCCCTTGCTAAGCATAAGTTGAACAGTTTTTCGGAAAAACTTATACATGCATGGCCAGCTTAGCACTGCCTTGTCCCCCTACAAAAAACTGACCAGCTAGGCATTATGCATTTGCTAGCCCAGCTCGGCACTCTTACTCCTCCAGTAAGTCTCGTACGAAAACTTTTGAAAAACTTAACTAAAACAGTTTTTTCAGAAAAACTTATACGAAAACTCTCGAAAAACTTAGCTTGAACAGTCTTTCGGGAAAAACTTTAACAAATACTTTCGAAAAACTTAACAGAAATAGTTTTTCGGAAAAAAATCCATGAAAAACTTAGCTTGGACAGTTTTTCGGAAAGACCTCTACAAATTTAATCTTCCGCCGAGAAAAACAGTTTCAATTTTTTTACGTGTTGCACTCTTTTCCTCTACAACTTTTATTTTCCATCGGGTTTATCTTAGTAAAAGGTTTTTAACGAGGCAGAATTATAAGCGTATTAGCAAACTGATCCTTGCTTCACATATAAGACACTTAGGCTTCAGCAGTACTCAAAACACAAGAACTTGTCAGCTCGGCCAAAATCTTCATAACTCTGCCGAGTAAAAGTAGAGTCTCCTCTTCTTTTTAATCACCGACAGCTAGGTCTTTCTTCTCATCACATCCAAAGGATAGCCCAAGACATCTTCCACTCGACTCTCGATTAGCTCGGCAATAATCCTCTTCTCTACCCAAAGATCTTCTGAGCTTTCGGTACAAAGAATCACAGGCTAATTCTTCATGAAAACCGGGGACCAAAACATCTTACCTCCTTAATCCCGTACTACACTTCTTAGTTACCTCGTCGGTTTACTACTATACCTGAAACTGACGAGGTGGGGAGCTAAATGTTGGGATGAAAACCCGCATTTTCCAAATTAATTTCGAAACCCGCATGTTTAAATATTGGAAAAAAGTTTCCATATTTGAATATTTTTGGAAAAATGTTGATAATCGGAAAATAGTTTGACTTAAACTATTTTCGTCGATAACTTTATGAAAAGTATACGAAATTTACTTTTCGAGAGATTTTTCCGATAAACCGATAAAATTTGCGATTCCTCGAACAGGAGACGATTAGCTCGGCATTTTTCTCAGCCAAAAGATCCTAGCTGGATGGCACTTCCAGGAATGCCGAGGTGGTCATCTTGCTTTTCGATAGGTTTTTCGAAAAACTGATAAAAGTCTGTGATTCTTCGAACAGGAGACGATCAGCTCGGCATAAAGAATAGAGCTGGATGGCATTTCCTAGAATACCGAGCTTCATCCTGGGAAAATGATCCGGAACGGAATACCCTAACCGGAACCGACCCAAAAAGACCGGTTTCGTTTGGTTCCGAATCTAACCCAAAGTACCCATTGGATCTTAAGTTGAGGATCCATGGATATCGGTTCGGTTCCGGTTCCTTCCCAGAACCAAAATGAGGAACCGAATACCCGAAACTATGTATATTTATCCGTCAACATTTTATGATTCGGATATAGACAATGTTATTTTGGGTATACATACTCGAATATTTAAAAAAAATATCTGAAATATTTTGAATGATTTTTAAAAATTCGAGTAAAATATTATTATTTCGGGTAAAAATACCAAACTTTTGTTTAAGAACCAAAATTTTTCGGGTATTTCAGGTATTTCGGGGAGAAATTAGCTATTTTGGGTATAATTTTACTATTTCGGATACTAAATATCCGGAACCGTTTAAGAACCGGAAATTTTCGGGAGTGTTCTGGTTCCTCATCCTTTGTACCCGAACCGATCCGGAACCGAACCGGGACCGAACATAAATTTTTTAAATACTCATTGGATCTAAAACTTCAAGAACCAAAATACCCGCAACCAAACTGAATAGCCGAATGCCCAGGGCTAGCTGAGCTGATCATCCTGCTTTTCGAGAAGTTTTTTCGATAAAATGATAAGACTCGCGTTTCTTCGAATATAAGGCAGTCAGTTCGCGTTATTTCTTCATTCTTCGTCTTTGGGAGCTTTCTGCGAACTTATCGATGTTTTCGTAAACTTCTTGAAACATGGCGATGTTTTTATCTATCGAAGATGATAAAACGTTAACTTAAAACAAACCGAAGAAAAGCACTAAACCAAAGATGAAGGATAAAATTGGGCGGAGCTGGAATGAAAGACCGACACAAGCCAAACCGACTTATCAAAGATTCTAGAATATCCTCGAAGATTGAATGGAAAGATGGTGGAAAAAGAGGGAAAACGCTAGTTCCTACATAGAGATTTTTAGCTGTTTAGGACTTAAGTTTTCTAGTATACATATGGATTGATCTTTCCTCTTGTAACACATTCTAAAATCTGATATCTCGAACACTTACACATCTTACAAATTCGAAACTTAGCAATAGAAGCAATAATATCCTCTTTTCGATTTCTTGTTTCCTTTTCTATTTCTGCCCTAGTTTCCTTTTCCGATCTTTTCCTTACTTTCGCTTTCTCTCACAAGATTCTCGGTTCCTCACATCATCAACTTTCTGAAAATACATTGAGATGAATTCTGGTTTCCACAGTCCTGTTCGAGATGTCTATTTTACGGAAGTTTCCCTCGGAAGCTCTTTTACGGAAGTTGGATTTGTGAGAGTTTGCTTTGCATCCTTGGACTTCCTTCGTTGAGGTGATACTTTATCATTGATCTAGGGTTTCCGGAGTTTATGTTCCGCTAGGAAGCAAACTCGAATTCCATTTTATTGTCCCAAACAATATTTATTCCTGACTTACTCGGGAATTTCAGACAAGGGTGGTAGGTTGAGGGGATAGCTCACATCAAATTTATCCAAGGGATCTCTATGATGACATTGTAGATGGCTGGATGATCAGCCACTATGAATTTAATGACCTTGGTTACTCCTCCTGTCTGAACATGGAGTCGGATGTTATCCAAAGTCATGGTGCTTTCCCCCGTAAACCATGTCAAAGGTTTCGGTATGGGCTCGATCACGAAGAAACCTATATCCATTCTTCGGAGAATTTCTTGGAAGATGACATCGACTGAGCTCCCTGTGTCGATCAGTACCCTAGCAAAGTTGACGTTGCTTACCACGAGTTGGATCACAAGTGGATTGTTATGTGGGTGCTGGATTTCGGCTGCGTGTTCTTCCTCGAAAGTGATTTGGAAGTTCTCGCGAGGAATAGGTTGCGGCCATTTCGTGCTGGTCTCTGCCTGTCTTTGGTACGCCTTGATGGAAGAGATGGTGTCTAGACAGTACTAGGATCCACCCAAGATCATGTACATCTTCCTTTGGTCGTTTGCCCCAGCTTACTATTCGTTCCTCCTTCCGCCTGACCGGGTGGTTCCTCAGCCGTTTCTTCCTCTTCATCTTCCTTGTGAACTTCCATCACCAGATCTTTTACCATGTCGCCGAGCTCCCCAGCTAGGAGTTTGGCGGTCAGTTTGGTTCCCAGCATTCGACAAGTCAAGGTTGAGTGGCCATGGATTTTATGGCGGTCGCAAAAAGCCTTCTCGTCATTGGTTGGACTGTTACGAGTCCAAGTATATATGAATTTCTACCTCGTCCAGCTCGCCAGGGGATGACCCTGCTCTCACTTGGTAGTTGTGAGCTCCACCTTTAGATTCAAAATTTACGTACAAGCCCCCCCCCCCCCCCCCATTCTACCTGTATAGACAGTGGGAGCTGGTTGCATGCATTGAGTCGTCAGTTTAACTCTTTGTTTCTGAGCGTTCGCCATCACGTCTCTCTCCAGCTTGATGAAGCATGATGCTCGATGGAGAGTGTCCTGGATATTCGGTGAGGTATTGAGTGCCATCTCCTCTCGGAAACACGACTCGTACCATGGCGATCTTTTCAGTGCAGCCCTGTCGCTAACTCCGTCAATTCTTGAAATGACCACTTTGAATAGCTTCATGAAGTGTTTGAGGAATTCGTTCTGTCCCTGAGATATCATCCATAGATCAGCATCGGACATTTCCTCGTTCATATAGATTGAGTACTGTTTAAGGAATGCTGCGGAAAGCTGTGCAAAGCTATCTGTGGAGTTTCTTTTGAGTTTTGGAAAACAATCGAAGGTGGTACCCTTTAGGTTTTCGACGAACATGGGGCAGAATCCTGTGTCCTCTTCCTCTTTCTTGAATCTCGTGCGATCTGTAGCGATTCTAAAGGATGTAAGGTGGGTTTTCGGATCGGTACTCGCGTCGTAGAGTCGGATTTTCACCTTCCCTGGGTATGTGAGTTTTGATTTGGTGATGCGGTCGGTGAACGGCGTCTTCTGAGCTTTTTCAAGAACACGATCGATTTCTGGAGCAGCGCTCGTGGCTCGATAGACCTGGGATTTTACCGTCCTCATCTCATCGGCAGTTCGATTGAGTTTCTTTCACATCGATTTCACTTCTCCGGATCGCCTTTTGGAGATCGTTCTCTTGTGCTCTCTTAGCCTTTTCCTCTTGTTCTCGCAAGAGAGCAAGTTATTCTTCTGTTAGGTCGTCATCACGGTCTGAAGGTTTTTCATCGTCCTTAGGCTGATCACTGTTAGGTTGATCCTTGGAGGAAGGTTTTCCCTCAGTGTGTGTGTTGTTAGTGATGCTACTTGTCGAAGTCGCATTCCTGGATCGTCAGATCGGGGGTGGACTTGTATAGTTGGTCCTACACGTCGACGGAGTTTGTTCCGTGTTGCATCGTCAAATCGCGCCTTAAGGAGCTTTGACCCACCGGGATTGCGAAGTCGCGACGCCTTCCAAGGGATTGGCTCTAGACTTAGCTTCCTTACGGAGGTTTTGCATCTGTTGCGTCAAAGACTCTTTGAGCTTTTCTTACTCTTCGTTCTTCTTCTGTAGGACGTCGAGAGAAGATTGAAGTTGCGCAATTAGGGTTGGAGTATCTCCCTGCCGATCTCCTGATCCGGATAAATTTGGATTTATCAGGGTTTAATGTCCAGTCGCCAGGAGGTTCAATCTTGTAAATTTCGCTTTGTAAGAGTCAAGATTTCTCGTATACCCTCGTTCTAGCGCCAAATTGTTGGAACCGATATTTACCTCAACGTATTTTAGGAAAGATGTAATGTAAAGACCCGAGAATCTTGTAAAGAAAGCGAAAATAAGAAAAAAAGATCGTAAAAAAAAGCTTGGAAAAAAAGAGAAAAGGAAACAAAATTCAAAAAGAGAATTTTATTACTATATTGCTAGATATCGTAAGATTAGAATTTTATCCTCTAAAGAGGTAAAGATGGATATGTATATATACTAGAGAAACTTAAGTCCTAACTAGTTGAATTCCCGATGTGGGAACTAGTCTTCTTCTTTCCCACCGACTTTTAGGAATCTTCAAGAATCTCGATAAGTCGGTTTGGCCCGCGATAATCCTCCTTGTTGGCTCGGTCCAACTCCATCATTCGTCATTCAGTTTAATGTTTTCCTATAGTTTGCTTTAAGTTAATGTTTTA
This sequence comes from Sisymbrium altissimum, assembly GCA_900406495.1. Taxonomy (NCBI): domain Eukaryota; kingdom Viridiplantae; phylum Streptophyta; class Magnoliopsida; order Brassicales; family Brassicaceae; genus Sisymbrium; species Sisymbrium altissimum. The sequence continues at coordinate 32,532 of OVBI01000934.1, forward strand.
TCGTTCTTTATAGATAAAAACCTTACGATGTTTTCCGCAAAATATCAATGAGTTTACAGAAACATCGATAAGTTTGATCGTAAAAAGACGATGAACAAAGCTCGATTGACAAAAAAGGACTGATTAGCTCGGCTTACCATCTTCAAAAGAAGAAGATGGCCAAACCGGTCACGAATTGTCGGCATCATCGTCCGGCTCGGCCCATTTTGAGAAGGAAAATGACCGAGCCGGTCGACCTCTCCTTCCATGCATGTAGGACGTGAGGCATCATCCGGCACGACAGCAAGGGATGCGCAGGATGGGATAGATAGAACGACCGTGCCAACCAACCGCGCAGAACATGACCGCTGGCTCGGGTTCGAGACGCGCAGGATGGGACGGATGGAACGGCCGAGCCGACCGACTGCTCGGAACGTTACTGTCCGGCTCGTCCACAGGACGCGAAGGATGGGATAGATGGAACGGCCAACTCGGCTAGCATGATTCGGATGGAGTGTTTGGTTCATGATACGACAAATTCTAGGAATTACGATTTTATCGGTTTATCGGAAAATTATATGAAAAATCATTTTCGTATATTTTTCATAAAATTATCAGTAAAACTACTTTAATTTGAACTATCTTTCTGAATATCTTCCTTTTCCGAAAATATCTAAACATGGAAGTTTTCTCCAATATTTAAACATTTTAGTTGTTAATTCGGGAAGTGTGGGTTTTGACCCCCAACACGTCATGCGGTCTGCATCGTCCGGTTCGGCCCATGCTGGTGCGGAAGGAAGGGGCAATCGAGAATGGAGTGTGGTTTGCCGTCTGGCTTTGCCTCGTCATCTCATCTCATCGACCGTTTATGCCGAGCCGGTCGTCAAGTATGGCCGGTCAGTTATGTTGGACGATCAATTCGGCCTTTCCTCAGTCCAATGCAAGAATGTTTGGTCAAAGTGTTTGGTTCATCATTCAAAAAATTTGAAGAATTACGACTTTATCGGTTTTACCCGAAAAATCATACAAAAAACAGTGTTCGTATACTTTTCGTAAAGTTATCGATATGAATTGTTTAATTTAAACTGTTTTACCAATTATCGTTCTTTTTTAAAAAACATCTTAATATAGAAAAATTTTCCGATACTTAAACATTTTAGCCGTAAAGTCCGGAGGTGTGGGTTTTGACCCCAACGCTATATATGGATCCTTTAATCAAACAATATTTCGCGCTGGTGATTTTGAGTTTGCGGGCTTGCCATTTATCCGAAGGGAGTACACCACTTAGAATATAACTCATTATGGGGTCCCTCCAATCAGCCCCCTAATCACTAGGAGAAATATTGTCGGGGTATGAGAACTCCCTTGGCTAGGGCTCGGGTGGTTGAACCAGCTCAATTCCTTCTTCATCACTTGTCATCTCGGGTTTGCCTTCAAGTGTTGCCGCGTCGACGTCTGGGGTACCCAGCTTGCCATCGCTCGGGGGAGTCACTGATGGTTGGCTTTGTTTGACCCCCTTGAGAGCTTCGGAGCGAGTGATGGCTAGGACCTCAGACTTGGGGTGATGCTTGGGCCTGAGATGCATTCAACCGGTATAACACGCTTCAAGTTCATATCAGATGTCGAGGCAAGAGCCGCTAAAGTATCGGCCTAAGTGTTCTCTCCTCGTGGAATGCGCATGAGGTCGAAAACTTTGAACTGTGAGGCTAACTCTTTGATCAGATCGAGGTAGGCCTCCATTCTTGGGTACTTAGCCTCAACTCCCTTGGAACTGATTTACTACTAGTTGGGAGACGTAGTGCACACCAACTTATTCCGTGCCTACAGCAACTGCGAGTCGGAGCCTAGCTATCAAAGCTTCGTACTCGGCCTCGTTATTTGATGCCAAAAAAGTAGCCAAAAGGACTGTTCCAGAATCTCAGACGTAGGAGTCTCGAGACGGATGCAAATCCCGGTGCCATGCTTTGATGATGATCGTCGACTACAACTTCCGGGCTTTTCTCCCCACTTCTTCGCTTCCCTTTGAGGCTGGTAGCTCTGTGAGGAAGTCAGCTAGAACTTGCACTTTCATGCTAGTGCTGTTTTTATACTATATATCGTACTCACTGATTTTGATGGCCCACATAGCTAATCGTCCTGACTGGCTGGGCCCGTGCATAACGCTTCGCAGTGGTTAAGTAGTCAAGACTTCAACGGAATGAGATTGAAAGTAGGGGCGTAACTTATGAGCAGAGATCACTACTGCGAGTGCGAGCTACTCCATCATCGGGTACCAAGTCTCCGGATCGGTGAGTGCCTTGCTAACATAGTAGCTCGGCTTTTGTTCACCTTGGTCTTTGCGTACGATGACCCATTGACCGCGTGGGCAGAAACTGACAAGTAGAGGTATAATTTTTCTTCTGCCTCCATCTTGGATAGGATCGGCGGTGTCGAGAGATAGGCTTTGAGCTGACTGAACCCCTTTTCGCAATCCTCATCCCATTTGAACTGCTTGTTGACTTTGAGCATTTGATAGAATGGCAGGCATTTATCAGTTGACATTGAACTGAAACGGTTCAAGGCCGCGATCCTTCCTGTGAATTGCTGGACCTCGTTGATGTTCTTCAGCGATGGCATTGTGAGGAATACGTTAAATTGGCTAGGGTTTATATCTTCCCCTCGCTTTGTCACAATGTAAGAACTCGCCAGAAGAGACTCCGAAAGTACACTTGACAGGGTTTAGCTTCATGCCATAGGAATTCAGAATGCTAAAACACTGCTCCAAGTGCACGATCTGATTGCATTCATATAATGATTTAACAAGCATGTCATCTATGTTAACTTTCATGGGTTGACCCAAGTGCCCATAGATCGGCCTCGAAGGTTTCCTTCTCCATATATACGGAATATTGCTCTAGGAACACAGCCGACAGTTCGTTGAAGTTGTCGATGGAGCCGGGCTCAAGTTGGGTGAACCAAAATAAGGCCGATCCAGACAGATACTCGGAGAAGAGTTTGCAGAAGGATGTGTCCTCCTCGTGGCCTGCGTCCTAATCTAAAATCAAGTTTTTTTTTTGTTTAATAGAAATTTATAGATAATTTTCTTAACTTATATAATTTTCTATTCACAATACAATTATAAAAATTTTAAAATTTTCTTAATTTCTAATGTTGATGTAGAATGATACTATTGGTTATTTTAAAATTTTTATGTTGACATTCTCAATGGTATTTAACCTCAACCTTTTTTTGTTTATTAAAATTCTTTTAATTTTTTTTTTGTCATCATATCTATTATAGGTATATAGTTAATTATACAGCTAACATAATTATTTTAGTTTAAAAAGTTTCATAATCTAATATAAAGTTAATTTTTTGTTTCATAAAAATTTATATATATTTTTTATCTTATATTTTAAATTAGAAAGTTTACTAATCTAATATTAAGTTAATGTTTGCTTAATATAAATTTATAGATAATTTATTTATCTGATATTTTTAATTAGATAGTTTCTTAATCTAATATTAAGTTTTTTTATTTAATAGAAATTTATAGATAATTCCTTATATTATGCATTTTCCTATTAATAATACAATTATAAAGTTTAGAAATATTTTCTTAGTGTATAATGTTGATGTGTAATAATACTATTGGGTGTTTTAGAAAACTTTAATCCTATGTGGACATTCAGTGGCATCTAGGCTTAACATTTATATATTAATAGATTACTAAAGTTTTATTCTATAGTTAAAGCATATAGTGTATGATAATAAGATTCTATTATATCATAATATTTTATAACACGTTATCAGCATAATCGTCTCAATACCGTTGTTCTGTCCAATCATCTGCACATCTGTTCCATACCGCAAAAAGGTAAGATTTATATTATGTCAATTTTATATTAATTTCATAACAAATTACTCAAAGTTGGAGGTTAATCATCCTCATTTCTCGAGTGATATTCTGCCTTCTCGAAATCATATGAATAAGTTTTTGCCTGCTCAATTACTTGAGAATATAATATTCATTACATTTTTTAATAAATTAATATTCTTGAAAATTGCTTCACCCGGAAATCAAGTTCTTTCGGTTCCGGCTTATTCTTCGAGTTGAAGACATCTTTGGTTTCACCGTTTTACGCTTTGAACCTGGACCTGCTTTCTTTCTTCAGCACAAGCGCACACTTCCAGCGAAGTAGCCCCCGCATCCCCGTAGCCTCCCGCAGCCTCCTTTGGCCGAGGTTTGACGGAGGTGGTGAAGCAACCCTAGCGAAGCAACCTTTGCATTAAAAACATTTAAAGTCTCTTCTCTAAAAAAGGGCAGTGCTCAGCTTTGCCATATCCCTACACTGTTGTTCTCCCTTCTTTGACACACAATCACGATTTGTTGTTGTCAAACTTGGCGAAGATCGATATTTTGTCCTTGATATAACGGGAAATAATTACATGACATGGGCATCACATGCAAAATTGCATTTGAAATCAAATGGATTTCTCAAAACCATCGGGATGAAGATAAAACCGAGGCTATGGTGTTTTTACGCCATCATCTCCATGATAACTTGAAAAATGAATACATCACAAATAAAAATCCTGCAAGGCAATCACACAAATATAGGTTTGATCATCCGAAAATATGTGATCTTACCAAAGGTCAAACATGAGTGGCATAATCTCCATCTCGTAGATTATAAAAGTGTTGCCGAATATAATTTCGCTATGTTCAGAATCACTTCCAGGATAACATTATGTAGTGAAAATGTGAGTGATTATGAGATGATTGAAAAAACGCTCTCCACATTTCATCCTAGAATTGTGATCTTGCAGGAACAATATCGCACAAAATGATATACTCGCTACTCAGAATTGATGCAAATCCTTCTTGTAGTAGAGCTGAATAATGAACATGTGGTGTTAAACCATCAAGCTCGTCCGCTTGGATCGGCTCCATTCCCAGAAGTGAATGTTGTAGGAATCAGTAATAATGATAATCAAATATAAGAACGTAGACATAGCAGAGACAGTAGTCGATGCCATGGATGGGTTGTAGACATGGAAGAGGAAGAGAAAGAGGTTTCAACACTGGAAAAAAAACATGACTTTCCAAGTAAATGAAAGTAGCCACAGTATAAAAGAGTTGACCAAAAATGTTTGTTATAGACGTGGCATTAAAGGAAATTGGGAATGTATATATCGTACGCCAAAATAATTTGTCGATCTATATCAAGAATCACAAAAGACTAAGGTAAAGAATGTTGAAACCAACTTCGTCAATAATGAGGTCGGGACCTTCTTATAGTGGCTTAAGACCATCTCCGATGTACCACTCTATTTTTTACACAATAATAGAGTAACTCTAAAATAGAGTTTCCTCTAATGTACTACTCTAAAATAGAGTAACTCTAAAATAGAATAACTCCAAAATAGAGTTAGTGTTAAATTTTTAGAGTTACTCTAAATATAGAGTAAACTCAAATTTTAATCTATTTTAGAGTGAGATATAGAGTAGGGTTGGAGAAGATCTTACTCTAAAATGAGTTTTAATTTAAAAAAAAAAATTTACTACCTAAAATAGAGTGGGGTTGGAAATGCCCTAAATGATGATACCAGTTTCGACATTGCAGATTATCTTGAACTCGGGAACATCGTAGAAAAACAGAACGAGTAAGATTGATGAAGTCTTATAAACTGTCAAGAAAAAAATGGAGTTTTCTATTTTCCTTGTATAATATGTTTAACTTAATGGCTAGTTTTTTCTTGTATAATATAAAGTAACTTACATAGGTTTTCTGTTAATGCATATTTTAATTATTATGACACAAAAGATGTCATAAATCGAGATTAAGGAAGGAGACATATGTTTGGCAAATACTGATACATCGCATATTATACTTAAAAATGCGATATTTGGCCATTACATTTAAAATCTGGCATGAAAGGCTTGGTTATCCTGGATCGGTCATGATGAGAAAAATTATGTAAAATTTTAATAGGTCACCGTTGAAAAATTAGAAAATCTTTCAAACAGAAGAGTTTTCGTATAATGCATGTTCTCAAGGAAACTTAATAATACGACCATCAAAAGCTAAAATAAAGAATGAATCTCCATTATTTTTAGAAAGAATACATGGAGATATATGTGAACCTATACATTTACCATGCCGTAATAATATACCCATCAAGTAGGTTTTCTCATGTGTGTTTTTTTATCGCAAGAAATATGCGTTTCACGAAATTCATCACTTAAATAATTAAGTTAAAAGCACAATTCTTTAATTATGACAAAAAGAAAGTAAGACTTGATAATGCTAGTGAATTTATTTCAATAATTATTGTATGCCAATATGGATTGATGTTGAGCATCCAGTGTCCCATGTGCATACACAAAACAGCATAGGTGAAAGTTTGATTAAAATACTGTAATTAATTGCAAGACCATCGATATTAAAAACAAAACTCTCAATTTCTGTATGGGACATGCTATACTGCATATGGCTTTGGTCCAAATTAGACCAAGTTCATAATATAAATATTTCCTTTGCAATTAGAATTTGGTCAAGAACCCAATATATTTCATCTTAGTATTTTCGGATGTGCAGTTTATATCTTGAACCACAAACTTGTGATATGTTTATAGCACCGTTTTCCGATTGTTAGTTTACTGAAAATGAATTTCCAGAACTAGGGGATGAATCAAGCAAATATCACAAGATGTTAAATGTTTTTCACCAGCTTTAGTACATTTTGATTCTTCTACGAATCAATGCAAATTAGAAATTCCGAAAATTATACATTTGCAAAAGATGGCAAATCAGTTACCAGATGCATTTATAGATACAAAGAAGGTGATAAAAATCATATATACATGCTGCAAAAGTTTCATCACGGATTGAAATTCCAAAATAACAAGTTGATGAGGACAAAACATACGAACCCAATGTTCAATTAAAAAGGAGAAGACCATTGGGCTCCAAAGATAAAAAAAAAACTCCCCCGAAGAAAAAAAAATTTGGAGAAAGAAATAAAATGATTTAAGAAGAATCACATTATGAAAAGTGTCCAGAAAGCATTCATGAAGAAGGTCAAAAAGAATTGGGGGAATTGCTCTTTTTAGATCTTTATTTGGTCTTGAATGCAAAACTAGACCCCAAATTGGACATATGACAAAAATGACTACTAAGGGTAGTGAAATTACAGTTGACTCCCATATGACCAAACAAAAAACAGAACCGGAAATGACAGACGTAACCCCGGGAAATCTGCACATGATGTCACCGCGGTTGATTACGAATGAAGTCAACTTGGTAAACCGAGAAAGAAGTCTACTATGTAATTATATCTTAAATTTTAATTAACAAAATTATAAAAAATAATTTGATTAAACTTCTGGTCAAACAATAACCACATAGACTACTTTGATCTATATAAAATAAATTTACATAGAAATTAGTCAATTTAGACTAGGAAAGGTTGATTAGGCTATAAGTATTTGATTTAGTGAATGGTTTTGGTAGACTTCTACAGAAGTCTCCTTAGTAGATTTCTAAAGAAGTCTACTTTGTAATTATATCTTTAATTTTAATTAGAAAAATTATAAAAAATAATTTGATTAAATTTTTGATCAAATAATAACCATATAGACTAATTTTATCCATATAAAATATATTTACCTTGAAATGAGTTAATTTAAACTAGGAAATGTTGATTAGGCTCCATAATTTTTAGTTTGTGTAGATAGACTTCATTTTTCCATCTATTAATTGAACCGACAAGTTTAACCTAACCGACAATTTAAGGTAACCGACATTTTAACCTAACCAAATTCGTACCGATTTTAACCTAACCGAATGCGTAACCGTATATATAACCTAAGTTTGGAAATCCTAGTTTTGTTAAACATTTTGTGTTGTGGTCTCTCTCGCTCTCTCTCTTCAAAATTCTCCGGCGAAAGTAAGTTTCTGCTGTCCCCTTTTAAGCATGTTTGTCGTATGCTATTTGGTTTGAAATGTGTCACATATCGTTTCTAACGTCATCTATTATCTGATAAAGATTGGCTTCCGTCTTCCAAACTCAAGTACAGATAAGTATTCTCCTCTCGTTTTATAACTCTTTTAACTAATTTTGTTCGGATATATAAATACTCATAATTTCTAATTTATCCTTGATTTTACACTCAGCGATGGGCAGATACAGCTACAGTTAGCCATCTAGTAGTTTCGTGTCTTTATGGAATGGTGATGTAGCCGAAGTGAACTCTTTTCGTCGGCGGAAATTTGGAATTTCTGATAAATGTTTCTGCGGGTTGGTAACTGTGATTAAATCAGCCACTACAGATGAGAATCTTGGAAGGCTTTACTTTGGATGCACGAACAAAAAGGTTTTGAGAGTGTGTGGTTTATTGAGTAATGTATATTTATTGTTTGATTATAAATGTGTTCTTATTTGTTTATTTGTTTGTATAGGATGGTGGCGACCATATTATCAAGTGGTGGGATGAAGCTATTATGGAGGAATTTCAAGCAATAAGAGGTCGACTTGATGACCAGAGGGCTTCTATTATAGCCATCCAGGAAAAAGATGAACTACTTTGGGCTGAGCAGGAGACATCTAAGTTGAAAGCTCATGTGAAGGAGCTACTTCTGCCAACTCGTCGTAGAGGCTGGGAGGTAGAGAATGTGATATTCGCTGGTATAATCCTCATAGTTCTCTTAACGTACATTTGTTGTTGGTTCCGTATATGAAAGGTTGTATAATCTGGGACCCTTGATTGTGTCCTGTTTTAAAGGGGGTATAAACTTTCGTATCGTAATTGGTAGACTTCGAATGTAGACGTCACATGTAAACTTCAGTAGACACCAAATTCAGAACGACGATTCTAACCTAAAAACGATCGTATAATGAAGTGTTAGATGTATTGAATTCGTTTTTAATAGATTTTGTGGGTTGACTTCGAACCCATACTCCAGTGGAAGACATCAATTATTAAGTTCGATTATAAAAAAAAAATTGAGCTTATAAGGAAGTTTGCAAATCAAATTAGAGAGTTGTGTAGAAGAACAGTTTGGTAGACTATGAAAGATGTTTAAAATTCAAAAAAAAAGGAAGGAATACTGTAATTAATTTTGAGAATGACGTACTAGTTGTAAAGTATTGTACATAATTTCGTGATATGACGTTTGCTTTTACGCGTGGATGATTTAATACTGACACACATAAAAAGTTTGTGGATGAAGTCTCTGGGTGAACCCCGGGACACAATTTTTAAATAAGCGAAGGTAACGGGTGAAGTCTGTGGATGAAGTCTCCGGATGAATTGTACCGATTCAGTTTTGGCCAATTAACTGACAGTTTTTTTTAATTATCTGACACATTAAATATCACGACTGTTCAGTTGTCGATATCGTCTCAATGTACACCATTCGTCTATATATAACCCGGTCTTCTGCCTTCTAATTATCATTATCTTCTATCTACAACTACAGACAAAAGAAGTAATTAGCAAAAACCTTTTCATTCCTGAAACAAAAAAAAATGGAACAACCACACCACCTTCTGAAAGATGTCAACCGGACATCCACCCACTGGAGATTGAAAGTGAAGATCCTTCGGGTGTTTTCATTTTTTATTACATCNAATTTTTCATTACATTCATTGGTCAGTACTGGTCGTTCGTGGACGAGACCGTAAGTATCAATTGAAACTCTTCCTTTTTTTATTTTATGCATGTAACTGTAAATAAGCCTCTGTTACTTATACTTTAAAAGGAACGAAGATGGAGATGTGTATGGTTCCAGGGTATACACCCTTGTATGAGGGATTACAGAAACAGGAAGGGAGTTGGATTGAAATTGAAAACGTTGAGGTGACCTTGCGCGTTGGAGGTTTCAAACCATCCTCGTCTAGGTTCATGATCGAGGTTTGTGAAGACACTCGAATAAGGGTAATCCGTCCTATCAACAACAAATACTTCATGGAGTTTGTCAATTTTTCTTACATACGTGATCGCAGAACGGACAGAGACGTTGCCATTGGTATGCTTCTAGTTTAATCCAACATATTTTGTGACTTACACAGTTTAGACATAATGAAAAATTAACTAAGACAATAACATATAATGCAGATACTATGGGTGTGATTTACCGAACATCGCCGCTTGCCGTTGATGATAATAACCCTGCTGAAACCAGGAAAGTTTTTCACATCAGGGACCTTCAGGGAAAGATGCTCAGGTGTGTTGCTTCTGGTACAGCAGCCTATGACTTCGAAAAGGGCTTTACAACCCAGAGGGGTGACACCATTATTGTCGTTCTGAAGTTGTGGAGGATTCATCGATATGGATGTAAGTATTTTACTATATCTGGTTGACCTCCTATTGATTAAAAAAGTATCCACTGAAACCAAATAATTTGAACATGAACAGCTGAGGATGATGACTGCTGGGTTGAGAGCGATAAAAAGATGTCTGACTTGTTGTTTAACCCTGATATCGATGAGGTTGAAGCCTTGATGGACGCGCTTGACCCTGATGATGGATTATTTGCCAAACACAGGCCTCGTCGTAACATTTAGATACCCACTAGGGGATAAATTAGTATGTTCTTTTGCTTGATTGTTCCTATTTCTATTCCAGTTGTTATCTTTGTTTTTGGTTTTGTTGTTTGAACTTCTTCAGCTTCTATTTCTATGTTATGAACTCTGTTCGTATTATCAATTTACTATATGTTTGTTTAATCAGTTTCGTAGATTTTGTATCTAAGTATGCAAATGAACATCTGACTGAAAATAAACCGAGTACAGTTCGGTACCTTACATAGGAACATAGTAAATGAACATATGAACGAAGTCTAGTTGAGACGTCTCTTGGAGAAGTCCCTTATAGACGTCTACGATATTAAGTTGAACTGTGCATAGAAGTGACTCAGAGAAGCTATCCGAACTGTACATGGATGAAATTGGTTTGATTGAATTGATGTGATTAGGGAGAATTTTGGCCGATAGGCTGCAAAAATAAATATTAGAATGTCAATAGGCGGGAACAGGTGTAATGCACCATATATTTAATTACTCGGGAATAGTAACCAGAACATTTGAGATTATGCCGGTTCATTTTACATGAAATATGTAAAAAGGGAACACGGTTTGACATAATTATGACGTTTCAGTTAATATTGAAGTCTACGGGAGAAGTCCCTCAGAGACGTCTACTATATCTTGCACTGTCCATAGAAGTGTCTCGGAGAAGCTACCCGAACTGTCCATGCATGAAATTTATTTGATTGATTTGACGTGATTAGGGGGAATTTTGACCGATAGGCGGGAAAAATAAATATTATAATGTCAATAGGCGGGAACATGTGTAAGTGTAAGGCACCGTTTATTTATTTAACCGAGGTTATGACGGTTCAGTTAAAATCAAAGTCGTCCGGAGAAGTCTGCCTCCGAAGTATACGAGTATACGTTCATTTACTGGAGTACACGTGGACAGACGGACGAACTGTTCATAAGGAAGTGTACAAGGGCAGCCATATTGCGTAGGCGGAAAATATAATTTATTAGGAATTATAGGCGGGAAGAGGTTATATAATAGGTATAACAAACCGTTTATTTATTTAACCGATATTGTCTAGTTAACCGGAAATTATATTAGGTAACGGAAATAATTAAAATAATCCCTTTAAGCTTAAATTTTTTTTTCTTCCGTGTTGCTCTGTTAAGTTGGAGATATTCTTGTCCCCCGTCCGTCTTATCTCCGGCCTCTTTCTCCTCTGACCTAAACCGGTAATATATCTCCACATGTTGTCAGTATACTTCTGTTTCCTACTTCGTACTTCGTTTTTCATGTTCGCATTTAACCTATTTACTTACTTCACTTATTACTTTAGTAAAGATCTCGGTGAACACTGTTTTCTTCTACTCTGCCGGTAATCTGGCTTCTTCGTTTCTTCGTTTAAGTACCGTATAGTAATGAGTATTCCGATGTTTAACTTCACCACCATTGGTCTTTTTGTCATGCTATTTCAGTTACACCATACCCGCCTTCATTCGAAGACGATTAGCATGCCGGCGGTCAACCCGAATTTCTTACTCATTTACAAAGGTAATTCACTGGATGAGTAGCCTTCTTAGTTCGATCTATACGGTATGCTTCAGACCTAGATCTCATTGGACTCAGTTATTAGGTGGGTAGAATCTGTAAGTAGACTTATTATGTGGAACTTTATAGTAGACTTCACGGTTAGACTTATACAGTAGACTTCACGGTTAGACTTATACAGTAGACTTATGCATGAACATCCTCACTGCTCAACCCAAGTCATATTTTTAAGAATGGAGGTGGAATTCCCTCGGAGGATGTACACGAAGGGCGAGGAGCCCGTCTCGACCAAAAGCATCGGATACTACAGAACGACACAAAGTTGTTCAGTGCACTGTTCAATGCATTGGAAGATGACGAATGGCAGGAGATTCGCAACTCCAGTCTGGGGATCTTCTTACAGTTCAACCGGTTAAATTTGGTTGGGCTTCAAGACTGATTCACTCTATGCTCAGTTTTCAGCTTCTGTCACAAAAGGTACGAGATATGGAGTCTTGTAGGCTCTAACCCATTGAGGTTTTCTTTGAATGAGTTCGAATATATCACTGGACTAAACTGTGACCATATCGACTCTGCGGAACTGCCAGAGGTGGAAGTTACAGACGAGATGGAAGACTTCTGTTGGGGTCAAAACCCACATTTCCGGAATTAACGATTAAAATATTTGAATATCGGAAAAGAGTTTCCATATTTAGATATGAATTCAGAGAAAGTTCATTTCGAACCATTCTGCCGATAACTTTGCAAGAAAGTAAGAAAAACTATCTTTCGAGAGGTTTTCCGAGAAATCGATGAACTCGCAATTCATCAAATAAAGGATGATCGGCTGGATGAAACAAGACAGCGAGCTCGGTATCCCTACCTGCTAGTGATACTGAGCTGACTGACATCTCTTTGTCATGTTCGGCTGATCATCTCGTCCTTTGAACGTTTCCTCCAATAAACTGATGAAAGTTACGATTTTTCGAGTGAATGGAAATCAACTAAGCTTGAAAGACAGCCAGCTCAGTATTTTGACAGCAAATCCTACCGAGCTGGTCAGCATACATGAGCTGGATACATGTTTTGCCAAGCATTTGCCACAAAACGTCGATATGATCAGCACAGAGCAGTCAGGACATGTGTTTAATGATCGAGGTGTATCTTCCAAACCACAAGGCTTTTGAACATGAAACCACTTGTACAATGTTCTCAACTCAATTATGAATCTCTCAGAAGAAAAATCAGATCACACGGAGTTCACACGAGAAAGTTATGCCATCCACAAGCTGGGATTTGCAGTCCAGCTCGGTACGGAAGCTTGGAGCAACTGGCTGGGTGTTTCCTTCACCAATCCTACCGAGCTGGACGACATATGCCAGTCAGCTTGGTAAAAACCACAGTCCTGGCTACCGAGCTTGTCGACACCCTTCAGCATACTGAGCTGGACGCATCCCACGACTTATCGGAAGATCTCCTCTCATCCTGTATACCGAGCTGGACGACACCATTGATCTGGAAGCAAGCCAGTTCAGCATTTCCTGCATCCAGGCTACCGAGTTCGACGTTCAGCATGCTTAATGCTGTCCAGCTCGGTAGGAAATGCTGACCGAGCTGACTGACACTTTTCATTTCGTCTCGTTTCGCTTTTTTCTTCGTCTTCATGGCCTCTTCGTAAAACATACCGATGTTTTCGTAAGTTTCTCAAAATATCGCGATGTTTTGTCTATCAAACGAACCAGAGAAAACCACTAGACGAGGAATAGAATTGGGCCGAGCTGGAAGGATGGACCGACAAGGGCTGAAACCGACATATGGAAGTTTCTAGAAGTTTCCTCGAAGATTTATGGAAAAATCATCGGAAAAANGCTGTTTAGGACTTAGGTTGTCTTAGTATAAATAAGGATCGATCCCTACCTTTTGTAACACATTGTAAGATGTTTTACATATTCAATACAATATAGCAATAAAAGTTCATTCTCTTTTTGACCTAATTTCCTTTTTCGATCTTTCTTTCTACTTTCTACTTTCTCTCGCAAGATTCTCGGATCCTCACAATAAAAAAACTTTCCGAAATACATTAAGGTGAATTCCGGTTTCCACAATTTGGCGCTAGAAGGAGGGTATACGAGAAATCTTTACTCTTGAAATAAAAAACCCTAGGTCGAAACCTCGAAACCATGGCACGAGACGTACCCCTTGCATCTACTCAGCATCCAGAGGGAGATGTAACAGACACAACCACTATTGCTTAGCTTGGATCCTCTGTGCTGGCTCTTGAGAAGAAGAATCACGAACACGAAAAGCTTTCGGAAACCCTGACTCAACAGATCGAAGATCTCAGGAAGGAAAAGGAATCCAGGGCTTCTCATTTGAGAAAGCGCCTTGATTTTGCTACTCCAGGAGGATCAGGAGCTTCAAGGCGTGATCCACAAGGA
>OVBI01000935.1:0-21757 GCA_900406495.1 Sisymbrium altissimum
ACTAAACTCACCAGACCTGACGTTTTTCTGAACACGTCTACAAAGTCTCCACCATCTCTAAACTTAACACACATATCCAACACAATAAGATATCGATTTCACTGAACAAACTCGCGACCATTGCTGGCCCAATGGACGAAAATCATCACCAACCAACCTTCTATATGGAGGTAAGGTTCAGCAACGTCCGTGCACGGACATATAACAGCGTGCTATACAAATCAGGTTAGGTATACCCTAGTCTAACATCCGAAAGGTATATCCTAGACGATGTTCTCAGGTTTGACTTTGAGAGGGACATGCCAGCATGTAGGGACTCGCACTGCCTTAATTCTCATAGCAAACTCTCTAACCCAGTAAGCGCCCAACTTGGCACACTGGTCTTCAACATCTCGGAAACACAATCTAGCATACCACTAGACGAGATAATAAAGTGTTTCAAATAGTCGAAAAACGGGGAGATAAGCCGAAATAATGCAACCCCTAAAACCAGACGAATGCATAGCTTAGTTTTCAAAACACTAACATATCGTAAGCCCAGACAAAACGCTTCTAAGCAGCGCTGGCACAACATCGCCAACATTTTATGCTAAATGCAAACATACTCTCGTCTAATAAAGGCATGACAAGTCTCTACTAACAAATTATCAACGCTAAATGCATCACAGCTTCTACAACACTTCTAAGCATCTCAAAACGCTAAGGAAACATGAGTGAGTAAAAACTTTGAACCACTCTACTCTCCTACAACAAAAGATCCGAAATCTTACAATCAAATAAAACCCAGTAAAACACCCCTTAGCACACTGGTCTATACAATTCTGGAAACATAAGTGTTTAGCCTAATAACTTGTATCAGGCAGCAAAACACATCATATCAACAGAACGATACAAGCTCATTCTTGCCTAAACTCTTTTCCAAGGAAAATCGGCTCGCTGGGATCTTCTCTAAAAACTGGTTTCGATAAATCCTCCTTCAAGGAGAAAGCTTTTGAAACCCCTCTTCTAAAAAGAAATCTCTCCGAAACGAAAGGATAAATCCTTTCGAAAAACTTCATCATTGTATACAGAACTTGATACAAGAACTTGATTCAGCTCAGAAACTTTCTCACAACTATGAGCTTGACTCTCTTCCAAGGAAGACAGCTCGCCCAAAGCTTAACGTTTTTTCAGAAAGAACAAGTTCTCAGCAAGACGAAACAGAGAACAGTCCTTTCTAAAACTTGGCAAAATTCACGACCAGCTCGGCCTCAAAGCTTGGCATTTCCATGCCAATCGATATCCAGCTTGGCCTTCCTCACCCCTCTTTGGCTCATTTCACTGCAAAACACAGATGCCTAGCTTGGAATAGGTTCCATCCAGCTCGGTATCCACCATCTTCCCTTCTCCCTGCCGAAACTCGGCAACCAGCACACAAAGGCCTTACCATGACAGCCAGCTCGGCCTCCATGGCGCTCGAGTTAGTTTCGTGCGAAAACTTCCGAAAAAACTTATCCTTAACATTTTTCGGAAAAAACTTTTACTAAAGCTTTCCGGAAAAACTAAGTTTTTTCTGAAAACATAAGGAATCAAGGAAGAGGGCATACAGGCCAGAAGTTGGCCGAGCTGGATAAGCAACATGCTACCCACCGTCCAGCTCGGTATCATTTGCTTGCCAATGTCAGCATTTAGCACATGAATGCCCCTCCCTTACATCCAGCTCGGTAGCCATGGTGACCACGTGCGTTTCATATGAAAAATATTCGGAAAATTTATCGTGAACAGTCTTTCGAAGAAAACATTAACAAAAAAATTTTCTGGAAAAAACTTGAGTTTTTCCCGAAAACAGAAGGAATCATAGAGGGGAGCATGCAAGCCAAAAGTGACCGAGCTGGACAGGCAGCATGCTGTCTACCGTCCAGCTCGGTGCAAATCTGCTTGCCAAAATCAGCATTCAGCACATGAATGCTCCTTCCTGCCATCCAGGTCGGTAGACTTGGTGGGCAAGGTGTTTTCATACGAAAATTCTCGGAAAAACTTATCTTGAACAGTTTTCCGTGAAAACTTTACTAAAATCCCTAAAAACTTATCTTAAACAGTTTTCCGAAAAAACTTTATTAAAAATTCCGAAAAACTAATCCTAAACAGTCTTTCGGAAAAAATTTTACGAAAAATCTCCGGAAAAAATTTAGAGTTTTTAAAGGAAGAGGCTCACAAGCCAAAACTGACCGAGCTGGACGGTCAGCGAGCTGCCTGCTGTCCAGCTCGGTAGGATATGCTGTCCAAAAGTCAGCATTCAGCACATGAATGCTCCTTCTGCTATCCAGCTCGGTAGACTTGGTGGGCAAGGTGTTTTCATACGAAAATTCTCGGAAAAACTTGTTTTGAACAGTTTTCCGTGAAAACTTTACGAAACTTCCAAAAAAATTATCTTAAACAGTTTTCCGGAAAAACTTTATTAAAAATTCCTAAAAACTTATCTAAAACAGTTTTCCGGGAAAAACTTTTACGAAAAATCTCCGGAAACACCTAGAGTTTTTTAAGGAAGAGGCTCACAAGCCAAAACTAACCGAGCTGGACGGTCAGCATGCTGCCTGCTGTCCAGCTCGGAAGGATATGCTGGCCAAAATCAGCATTCAGCGCATGGATGCCCTTTCCTGCCGTCCAGCTCGGTAGACTTGGTGGGCAAGGCGTTTCCATGCGAAAATTCTCGGAAAAACTTATCTTGAATAGTTTTCCGCGAAAACATTACTAAACTTCCTAAGAACTTATCTAAAACAGTTTTCCAGAAAAACTTTTACGAAAAGTCTCCGGAAAACACTTAAAGTTTTTAAAGGAAGAGGCTCACAAGCGAAAACTATCCGTGCTGGACGGTCAGCATGCTGCATGCTGTCCAGCTCGGTAGAATATGCTGTACAAAATCAGCATTCAGCACATGGATGCCCCTTCCTGCCATCCAGCTCGGTAGACTTTGTGGGCACGGCGTTTCCATATGAAAATTCTCGGAAAAACTTATCTTGAACAGTTTTCCGCGAAAACATTACTAAACTTTATCTCTTCTGCTACTAAGGTTAAATTGCTCCCAAATGCTCGAATATCTCCAATTAACCTCCAAACGTACCTAAACCTACAAAAGACTCTAAAAAGACTCAAAAGACACTAAAAAAACACTATATATACAACTTACATCATGGGTAAAAACTATCAAAACCATGATATATAAATACTACTGAATTTCCTTCTCAAATACATCAAATTCATCACCAAAATTCAACAATTTTATCAACACTATTAATGTACTGAACGACTATTATCGTAATTATCTCCACCATCCCTAATGTTGGAAGGTTCTCCATTGCATTCTTTTACTGATCGCAGAGGTGGTGGCATAAGTTGCATAATTTGAATTGGAGGCGGTGAGAAAGCCTTTACTGGTTACAGAGTTGGATTATAGATGGCATAGATGGTGGAGGAGTCGAATGATTGGACTATGCTGTCGGAGTTGTCTTAGCCCTCATATTGACAGCAGCCCTACGTGATGGAGGCGGAGGCGGCCGCTTCTTAGCCACCTTCGTCTGATTCACATTTTTCTCCTCCGCCTTCTTTGGCTTTTGTTCCATGATTCTCCTCTTGTACGAGGTGTCATTAAAGAGATATGATAGAAACGAATCAAAAGTAAAGAAGAAAGGGAATTTGGGGAGGATTGGCTGTTTAACGGAGAATTGAAATCAACGAAAAGAAAGGGGAGGTTTCGATTTAGAGAGAGAAGTTTTGATTGAAAGAAATTTTGGAGTCGATTGGATTGTCCAATTTGATTTAGGGTTCAAACCATCTCAATTAAACTGTTTCAAAAATATGGGTGGGTGGATAACACAGGATTCAGATACATTGTTCGGTAAAGGACAAAACCAAATTTTCTATTTTAACTAAAAAAAAAAGTTAATTAAAATATAGCAAATATAACACGATCAAAGGAGATTGTCTCTGCAGTATGGAGGGTCATCCGAGAATCTTATCCCCAATCGAGTTATCATCTCGTCTCCTTCTCCTTATCGCCGTTTCTTTCTCTGCCTGAAACCACCTTTTGGTATTCAATTTTTTTCCTATAACTTCTCATATGATGTTCTCACTTAACTTCCATTTCACTCGAATTGCATGGATGATTTTCGTTGAATGATCAATTTCCAAAATTAAAAATTGTAGCTGTTAGAAAATGTAGAGTTTGGTTTAATTTGGTGTAGTCACATGGTATAGTTTGGTTATTTCTTTGGTTTAAGACCATCTCTATCAATAGGATGGATAGGAATATTTAATAATAAAATAAATAAAAAATAGAAATTTTATTAAAAATATATAAGAACAGTATCTCGTTTGAGACTTGCAGATATCCTAAGAACCTCATACATATCAATTTATCATTAATTCCATATTTTAATTAATTGAATATATCTATATTTTGGTTGGGTTGACTGTATTTTTTTTAAATTTATTTTCGATAAGTCGGATCCAGGTGACATTCGTCTCCAATAATCATTTTCATATCGATCCTTATAGCCATAGATCAATCAAAGCTTATTCTTTACTTGTCTCTCTCCCCCAGATTCTTTGACATTCTCAGATGACTCTAACTTTGCGTCTATCTCCGGCGATTGTCGTCGCCCATCTTTTGGTGAATTCCATCGCAATTGGAGCCACCTCTACCTTCAACGCCAATAAGATCTATTTCTATTTGCTTTGTTTAATACTTAACCATATCAACTGAAACTATGGCCTGAATATCCAGACTCTTTTTTTTGGGTGAATGCATGGGAGAATTCTCCCAGTTTTTATTAAACAAACAAAATAAAAAATTCCATTCTAACTCGTCTCGGATTGATCCGTCTACATTCCCTTACAAAACAGACCCCACAATACTTGGAGCAACACTAAAAACATGAAACCCTAAAAGAAGTGAAAATGCATAGTTCACCAATCCATATGCTACTCGATTGTCTTCCCTATACACATGCCTAACTCGGATTAACCAGTCCCTCGATAAAAAAAAAGTCATAGCACAAGCGTACGAGGTAAGACAGAGGATGAGATTCCCCAATCCCTGTCATATGAAAACCAACCCCCATCTCTGAATCCACATCCAGCTCTAACTGCATCACTTGCTTCTCCCAACTAATGCATAACCCATAATACACGCCCTAAAACTCCGCAAGAGGTGCAGAACATCTCCCAATACTAAAAGAAAATCCACCCCACCACTCTCCATCTCCATTCCGCAATACCCCTCCATCTGTTGCCATTCCTGAGTTACCATGAGATGCCCCATCTGTGTTCAATTTTAACCACCTTACACGTAGTGGGATCCAAGGAATCATACGTTACACAATCACATTCCTTTTTCTCTGCTCTCGACAAGCAAAATGTGCAAGTATGACCTCCTTTTCCGAGTTTTTAATGAACTTCACTCTATCTTTGAACAGCCTTCACTCTACAAATTCATTACTACACCTCCATTTCCAACCCCACCAACAAGCCATCGCAAAACTTGTTCTCAATGGAATCTCTATTACCATATCCTCTCCATATAAATTATTGAATAACCAATCAAAAAGAGACTGGTAAAGAATGTTTGTCTTTTAAAAACATGAAGGATGCAGAGCCATATTCCCTCGATTGTCGTACAATCCCGAGGTATTTGCAGAATCATCTCAAAACCACCCTTGAAAATTTTGAAAATGTTTGTATCGCTAAGGTGTCTTTGATGCCTCTCAGCGTTCGTCATGAGTGCTTGATGAGTTACTAGCCATAGAAAATATCGTACCCTCTACAGCACAATCACATTCCATGCTTTTTTAGAATTTAACCATCTTTTGTCTAGGCGAATTATCACAAGTTAGGAGGTTATATGCTGATTTCACTGTAAATTTCCCCTCAGAGTTTTCGCCCCAAGACAATCGATCTTTTACTTCATAAACAATCTATTACCATTGATGCAAACTCCAATCTCTGATTCTCAGACACATGGAGCTATTCTCGACATATCCTATCATGTACCAGTAATCCAGAGCTCGCGTGATATTAGTGCATTTGAGATCCTGCGGAAGAATTCCAATAATTTCATCCTCTAATGATCTCTCTCCTAACCACTTATAACTCCAGAATTTGATGCTCCTTCCATCTCCTATCACCCATCTCTTTCCTTTATGAATCACCTCTCTTATTCCCAGGATCACACTTCTCCATGTAACAGACAAAGTACCCTTTGCAATAGTCCATGAGTAGTCATGTATATCGCCAATTGTGTATTTACTGCGAAATATCTGAGCCCATAAACTTTTCTGGATATGAACAACCATGGCCTTGTTCATATCAGATGCCAACCGTATTCCAAGGCCTCCTTTTCCACGAGGCAAACAAAATCTGGACCACGCAACCAAATGCTGTTTTCTTTATTCCGTTGTGCTTCCCCAGCGAAAATCATGTGATAATCTATCAAGAAAATTCAGAGTATGATTGGGTAGATTAATCATAATATTGATTGAATAGGGATAAAAGACAATACAGCTCTAGTAAGAGTAGCATAGCCCACAAAACTCAAAATTCGACCCTTCCGTCATGCTAACTTCGAACAAACCTTCTTTACGACATCTCTGAATTTCTTTTTATGGACGCGTTTGTGTAAAATGGACGGGCATGCCCAGATACTTCCCCAAATCAATAGTTTAATTAATGCCGCTCTCATCAGTAATTTTTTGTCCCAGTTCACGAGTTACATTTCTCGAGAATAAGATTTTTGACTTGTCAAGGCTAACTTTCTGACTATATGCATTACAGAACCTCTCCAACACACTTCGTACCACTCTAACCTGGGATACTGAAGCTTCCGGAAACAGGATCAAATCATCAGCAAAGCAAATGTGAGAGAGCTTTAGACCTCCCCTCAATCGAGTAACCGGTTTCCATCTTTTTGATTCCATCTCCTCTTCTACCAAATGGCATAATCTATCCATACATAACACAAATAAATATGGAGACAACATGTCCCCTTGTGAAAGACCACATAATGGCTTAAATGATTCAGTTTGTTCTCCATTCCAGAGCAAGCTTAAACAGTGAATATCCAGACTTTGATTTCTATTGCGGTGCCGCCTGGTAAATCTAATCTTTTTCTTCTTCCTCCCATATATACAAGCATTAACAAGATAATAGGTTCTTGTAATTGTTTATTTGTCCATTAGTGCTTTAACTTGACCTGTTTGATATGTAAATCATCGTGTTCACCAATCTATTTGCTTATGTTTAAAGTTCAAAAAAATTTTGGTCCTTTGGTGTTGCAGAATTTGAATATAAATTCCATTGAAGGATTCTCTGATATCAGCATTTTTGAAAACCGTTAGTGGCAATTTTCAGAGAAAGGTGTAGATTCCATGTCTTGTTCTGAATACCAATGAGACCGGGGCCTTGATACTTCTTCAAAATTTTTATACTGAGCAATAAAAAGCATTCTTCATCTTTCGTTTTTTGCTTATCTTTACTTTTTCGTAATTTGTTTCAATATCTTTCTTGAGGCTTCTCTTTCCAGAAATTTCGGGACTTAACAATCAATTTATTTTCCGGAAATACATTATGCAAAATTTCATTCCCACAATTTGGCGCTAGAAGGATGTTACTATCAAAATCTCTCTTACTCGGAGAAACGAAAGATGCAAAGATCAACTCTAAAGAATCATCCGCTCGGTCGAGCCAAACCGATCCTAGAAAATTCTGGGGATTGGATCCACTCCGCAAAGGAAACTTTCCCGATATCCCTAGGGCAACTCGACAAATCTTCAGAAGGAGTCGTCAACAAAATCATGGAAGGCGCACCGTATTTCAATGATACGATATCGTCTATAAAAGCTTCCCAGCGACAAGCGGAAACCAATATCGATTGTTTGGTATCAAAGAACAAAATTAAGGATGCACTCATCTTCGACAAATTAGAGGTGTATGTAGTCATACTAATCCGTTAGTCCTCAAAAAGAATAATGGAAAGTGGTGTGTCTGCATGGATTTCACGGGCCTTAACAAGGCCTGCCCCAAAGACAGTTTCCCGCTTCCTCACATCGAAAGACTAGTCTAAGTTACAGCCGGAATGAAGCTACTCTCATACATGGATGCCTTCTCTGGGTATAATCAGATTATGATGAACCCTGATGACTGAGAAAAGACCGCATTCATCACAGACCGAGGAACATACTGCTACAAACTGATGCCTTTCAGACTGAAAAATGCTGTCGCAACATATCAACGCTTGGTTAACAAAATATTTGCTGATCAGTCGGGGAAGACCATGGAAATCTACATAGATGACATGCTCGTCAAATCCCTAGATGTGATGACCATGCAAAACACTTACTGGATTGTTTCGATTGTTTATACACGCACAATATGAAACTGAATCCCGCGAAATGTAGATTCGTAGTCGCTTCCGGAGAATTTCTCGGTTACTTGGTTACTCATCAGGGAATCGAAGCAAATCCCAAATAAATCGATGCACTGATAGACATGTCTTCCACAAGGACAAGGATGGAAGTTCAAAGACTTACAGGCCATGTGGCAGCACTAAACAGATTTATATCTTGGTCGACTGACAAATGTGTTCCTTTCTACGACATATTGATAGGAAACAAGAAGTTCGATTGGACTTAAAAGTGCGAGGAAGCCTCCCAACAACTCAAAGCCTACCTAGCAATTCCGCCAGTACTCGCTAAACCAGTAGTAGGAGAACAATTATTCCTCTACACCGCTATCTCGCTAACCGCGGTCAGTGGAGTTCTAATTCGGGAGGAGAGAGGCGAACAGAGACCAGTCTTCTATGTAAGCCAGACTCTCATCGACGCCGAGACTGACACCGATGCCGGGACTCACTATCTGCAGATGGAGAAGCAAGCACTATCAGTAGTCGCGTCTGCTCATAAGCTCTACTTCCAATCACACACAATCATAGTCCTCAAAACATTTCCGCTCAGAACTATCCTACATAACCCAAGTCGTTCGGGAAGTTTGGCCAAATGGGCAGTAGAGTTAGGCAAATACGATATTGAATATCGATTAAGGGCATGCACGAAATCTCAAGTTCTGGCCGATTTTCTATCGAACTTCCCCGTAAAGGGAGCAGTGAAAAACTAGAAAATACAACTTGGATCCTTCACGTGGATGGATCTTCTTTGAAACAGGGATATGGAGTTAGGATCCGTTTGACTTCACCCACAGGAGAAATCCTATTACAGTCATTCCGACTCAACTTCCCAGCATCCAACAACGAGGCCGAGTACGAAGCCCTGATCGCCGGGCTAAGGCTTGTCCGCAGTATCAATGTTGAAAGCATCCATGATTTCTGCGATTCCCAACTGGTTACAAACCAATTCAGCGGATAAGACGATACCCGAGACGAGATAATGGGGGCTTACCTAAAAGTGGTCCAAGATCTCGCAAACCAATTCAAGGAATTCAAACTAACAAGAACCCCTCAGGGTGAAAATGCATCGGCCGACGCTTTGGCAGCTTTGGTATCAACTTCAGCCCCAAGGGGAAGTAGGATTATTCTGATGGAATTCATAGAAAACATAAGCATTGGACCACCCGATATAATCTCACTCATCGAAGAAGACCTAGAAGATGAAACTCCCGAAGATCCGATAAACAAGGACGAACTTGAAGCAGTCCCGACCATCGACGCTAACCCGCAGGCCAAAAAGGGGGAGAATGGTTTCAACCAAGAATGGATGGAGAAGATACACCTCTAGATCATGAACGGAGAGCTCCCTGCCGACAAGTGGGCATCACGAAAATTAAGAGCACAAGCAGCACGCTTCGTCCTTTTAGACGGGAATCTCCTTAAATGGAGACATTCTGGTCCCTTAATAAACTGCGTAGAATTATGAAAGAAGTTCATAGTGGGTCATATGGAAACCACTCTGGAGGAAGAGCAATCGGTATCAAAATCAAAAGGCATGGATACTTCTGGCCAACAATGATCAAAGATTGCAAAAAATTCTCGAAAAAATGTGAGAAGTGACAATGCCACGCTCCAACAATACACCAACCGGCCGAAATTCTTTCATCGATATCCTCTCCATACCCATTCATGTGTGGATCTCATTGGACCAATGCACAAGTCTAAGCAAAAGAAATATTTTCTCGTCCTAACGGATTACTTTTTGAAGTGGATTGAAGTAGACTCCTATGCAAGCATAAAAGATGCTCAAGTTGAACATTTCGTCTCGAAAAACATCATATGTAGACATGGAATGCAAGCATAAAAGACGCTCAAGTTGAGCATATCGTCTCGAAAAAAATCATATGTACACATGTAGTTCCATACGAAATTGTAACTGACAATGGTTCACAGTTCGTCTCAAACCGTTTTGTATCATTCTGCAAAAAATGGAAGATCTGTCTGGATTTCTCAATTACGAGGTATCCACAAGGCAATGGCCAAGCAGAAACAGCCAATAAAACAATCCTCGATAGATTAAATAAAATGCTGGACTAAAAGAAGGGCATATGGGCTGATGAACTCGAATGCGTGATATGCTCACATCGGACCACGCCCAGAAAGGCAACTGGGGAAACTCCTTTCACATTAGTCTTTGGAATGGAGTGTGTAATCCCCCCAAAAGTCAAATTTCTTGGAGTTCGCCAAAATTTTCTACCTGAATAGGAGGAGATCAATCAGGCGATGCTCCTGGACAAACTCGATCTCATCAACCAAAAGCCTTGATCAAGCGCTAATTCGAATGCAAATTTATCAGCAAGCGGCTGCTAAATACTACAACTCCAAAGTTTGCAATCGCAGATTCAAAGATGGCAATCTCGTCTTACAAAAGGTCTTTCAATACACCTAGGAAAAGAACACTGGAAAGCTAGGCGCAAAATGGGAATGCCACTACGAAATCACAAAAGTTACCAGGCCAGGAGCATATGAAATCGCCTACGACGATGACTCACCAGTCATCCGAAGCTGGAATGCAATGCATCTCAAGAAGTACTACCACTAGTACTTCACGTTAAACGAATTATGAATTGGCTTTATCCCCTAGCATTGGGGTATGTAGGTAACTTGTCTCACGATAAGTCCAGCGGCTTTAAAAAATGTTTTTCGGCGGAGGGGGAGTGTATACATAGCCATTCCCACACTAAAAAATGCTATTAAACTCAAGTTTTCCAAAAACATTCCTGAAAAATCTATCTCTAAACAAGTCCAAGCATTAATTTTTCCGAAAAAATTCCGAAAAATTCTACAACACATCAACTCAACTTCCTTACACTTTTTCAAAAAAGATTTCAAAAACGATTTGTGCAAATCTAACACTTTTTCAAACTTGCTTGTTTCTGGCCACAACAAGCGCAATTTCTTTTCATTGTCCTTCTAAAGACTTAACCAACGCTCAGTATGGGCAAAGGTTCGACCACATCCGTGCAGAGATAAACAGCATGCTATATAAATTGAGTTAGGTATATCTTACCTTAACATCCAAGAGGTATATCCTGGATGATGTTCTTAGGTTTGACTTTGAGAGGGGCATGCCAGCAGGTGAAAGACTCGCACTGCCTTAATCCTCACTGTAAACTCGCAACCTAATAAGCGCTGAGCGTGGCACACTGGTATTCAACATCTCAGAAACGCAATCCATCATACCACTAAATGAGATTGTAAATTGTTTCAAATAGTGTAAAACTGGGGGAGATAAGCCGGAATTGCACCACCCCTAAAACTAGACGAATGCATACCTTTGCTTCCGAACGTTAACCTATCGAAAGCCCAATAAAAAACGCTTCTCAGCAATGCTGGCACTAGATCAGTAACACACTTACAAAAACGCAAACATATTCTCGGCTAATAAACGCACGACAAGTCTCTGCTGATGGAATATCAACACTAAACGCATCAGAACTGCTACAAAACGCTTCTACGCATCTCAAAATGCTAAGAAATCACGAGTGAGTATAAAACTTCACACGACTCCACTCTCCTACAGCAAACATTTGAAATCCTATCATGTTCTTACCTAGAACTGAAATTATCAACTTTAAAACATGCATGAAAAACAGCAATCAAAGTCTGAAAAAGCAGAAAACATAAAGGGTTCAGATACAACCATCGGAAAAAAGCCCGGCCAAATTCATAATGTGGGCCTCAAAGGACCCAGCAATAAACAACAACAAAACAAAAAACGATAAAAGAAAAAAGGAGATAGGGGTCTAGGCGTGGTCCTCCTCCACAGTCTCCTCGACGGCCATCTTAGCAAGGCCTTCTGCACCCTCGTTGGTCCCTGAAAACTCCTCAACGCCAATCTCCTTGGCCGAGCTATCTAGAGAGACATCTCCACATGAACGAGAAGCCGAAGCCAAAGATCCAGAAGATGGGGCAAGACACCCAAGGAGTTCGTCAATCACACGATCAGCGGAGCAATCGAAACCGACGAAGTCCGCCTTCATCTTCTCGGTCTTCTTGCAGTCCTCAGCCATCTCCTTGGGATCATTCCTGTCATAATTGAAATCACTTCGGAGTTACAAACTCCCATCACATAGCACACCTCAGAATCGCAGTTCGAAACCAATCGATCAAACAAAACCAACACCTTCTCCTCACAAGCTCAGATCTTGTCCATGGCTGCCTTGTACCCGTCATGTTACGCCCTCTTATTCTTTGCATTGAAGGCAGTATTCTTCTCGGCAAGCTTCTTTTCTAGCTCGGTAACTCGAGACTCGAGATTATCCTTGTGGTTTGCTTCCTCTTTTCCGGCAGCCAGCTCCTTACCAAGGTTCATCACCTTTTCCGCATACTCAAGGGTCGAGGCATCCAACTTCTCCTTGATGCGATCCCTTCCATGCTCTGCGTTGGTCATATGACAGTCAGCTTTACGGATACCTTCCTCACACTCGTGAATGCCCTTGTTAAACAAGGTCAGAAGCTGCAAAAACAAACACACAATGAGTAACAGAATTAGAACATAACGTAAAAATGATTACGAGAAAACACTTACCCTTATGGAGCACTGAGAAAAGTCGGAGTATGCCTTTGGAGCATACAGGGTCTCGAGATGAAAGGGGCCATCCGCAGGGTCTCGAGATGGAAGGGGCCATCCACAGGGTCCTTGATCTTCAAAAAAAAGATCCACACACTGTCCAGTGCTACAGAAAAAGCTTTTCGACTCATCGGTCATTAGTTTATGGATCCTAGCTTTCCCCTCCGAAAGAGGAGCAGACCGGACTGGACCCTTCGACTTCTTCTCACTAGGACCCTCGAGAGCGCCCCCCCCCCCTTTCTTGGAACGGATGCGCCCCTCTTCTTTCCCCCAGAGTTCAGACCGCTAGAAGCAGCAGCGAGGCCTGACACGATCTGCTTGCGAACCGGGGGAGGTGGAGGAAGCATCGCTCAAGCATGAACATGAGGTGCACCATCGGCTTTCCCTTCGCATTGGTGACAGTCTCAACATCGACCTTTTCATCATCGGGGAAGGTCACCCGCAGTGCATGACCATACGAAGTCAGCTCCGTATCATTAACGTCCAGCTCGGTCAGCACATGGATCATTGGTTCTCCAGCATTCGGAGAAGTACCCGATGACGCAGCAGGAGGAAGCAAAGACTTTCTTGCATTTGCCAACAGCCTCTCACAGTATTCCATCATTCTAAAAAAAAATGAAAGTAATGATCATAGAGAGAGAATGTAGAGAGAAGATAGAGCTCTCTTCTCTTATGACATGAAATGAGAAATTGTGAGAAATGAGGAGGGGTGGATGTTTACTTATAGAAGAGAATGTGGGTCCCATAAGAGGAAGGGTCCCACAAAAAAATAAACAAAAAAAATCAGATAAGGAAAAATCTCTTTCTTATTTCGAAAAGAATTCCGGAAACACTTAAGTTTTCCCAAAAAGATAAGAAAATTGGAAAAGGACGGCATAACTTGGCTAAGCCGGTTGAACAACACGCTGTCCCGTGTCGAGCTCAGCACCGTTGGCTTTCCCAAGTTAGCATCTAGAACTTGATCACCTCCCTCCTTGCTTACCAGCTCGGCATCTCTCTTCTCCTCCTCTCTCGATTGTTTCTTCCTAGCGGGAAGTGAAAACTCGTCCGGCTGTACCCTGGTATATGTTTGACAAGCTCGGCATTATTCCAGCATATGGCCAGCTCGGCATTTTTCTCTTCCATGAGCCTTCAAAAAAAAAATGGAATAGAGCAAGAGGAATCGGCCAGCTCGGCACTGTCAACTCCTCCCAACCAGCTTGGCATTTTATGCCTTCTCCTTCCTCGATCATTTGTTCAGAACACAGATCATCAACCAGCTCGACAGAAAACTTATCCTGAATAATTTTTCGGAAAAAATGTTACAAAAAACAACTTTCGAAAAACTAATCCTGAACAGTTTTTCGAAAAAACTTTTACAATAACAAAAATTCGAAAAGCATATCCGAACTGTTTTTCGGAAAAACTTTACGAAAAACTTATTCGTAACAGTTGCACTCTTTTACTCTGCCACATTTTTCCCACTGGGTTTTTCTTAGTAAAAGGTTTTAAACGAGGCAACATTATAAGCGTATTGCAAACTGACCCAGACATGCTATGACACTCAATCCCAGAAAAATAACTAAGCCAACCTAAGGATTTCATCTTGAAAATCGGTGCGATAGGAATTGCATACTAATAAATTTTAGCTCCTTAATCCCATTCCACAATTCTTAGTTACCTCGTCACTATCATGCCTGAGATTGACGAGCTGGGGGGGGGGGGGGGGGGNAAAACCCACACTTCCGGAATTAACGGCTAAAATGTTTAAGTATCTGAAAGATTTTACTTATTTAAATATTTTCGGAAAAAAGATCGACATTCGGAAAATAGTTTGACTTAAACTATTTTCATTAATAACTTTACGAAAAGTATATGAAAACTGTTTTTCAAGAGATTTTTTTGATTAACCGATAAAAATCGCAATTCCTTGGATCAACTCGAGAGTCAGGACAGAGCTGAGCAGTTCCGCATTTTTCCAATAAACCGATAAACATCGTAACATTTTTGTCTATCAAAAACAACAAAACGTTAACTTGAATCAAACCGGAAAGTCAAACAGAATAATTCATCAGATCAAAAGCCAACGCTGAGCTAGATGAAAGTTTCCCAAAGATTCTCAAGGATTCTTTGAAGTCAGTGGAAAAGGCAAAGACATAGACTCCCACATAAGGAATTTAACTAGTTTAGAATTAAAGTTGTCTAATATATATATATACATATCGATGTAAAGCTTTCGAGCATAAGTTCGGAATTCTTTATTGAGAAATAAAAAACACTCTTCATCTTTCCTTTTTTCGCTTATCGTTACTTTTCCATAAATTCTTTCAATATACTTCGTTAGATTTCTCTTTCCAGAACTTTTAGAACCTAACAATCAATTTACTTTCCGAAAATATATTGTGCGAAATCTCCTTCCCACATCTTTCCCAAATCCAAACCGAGTAAAAGTACAAGATTGATCGGGATCTGGACATGAATCTTCAACAAGCTCCATATGCAGGTTCAGATGGTCAATGTGAAATCACTGGATGTTGCTAGAGGGAGTGGTTTGGACTTTCGAGAGGCAAGATTCATCAGTTTTACTGGTATTGCCATGCCATAGAAGCAGACAAGATGATCGCAGCTCTCAGAGATCTCGAGAAACCCTGTGAATTTCCTGAAGTATATGTGATCTCGAGAAGCCGTCATCGTCTCCAGTGTCATGGTAATTGAATAAAGTGTCTTTCTTGAACGGTTTACTAAATCTTCGCAGACATAGAATAGTTTTGGGGTCTTTGAATTCCTTCTGATGAGTGGCATGTCATTCAATGAAACCTCTCGAACTGATCAGAGATTTCCGGTCTTTCGACACAGTTTGGAATCTGATGAGCAATGTTACCAGAAGCCTCACCAGAACTTCTTCGACGATATCGTTAGGGATCTTAATCTCTCTTTTTCTACTTATTCTTCTTCGTTTGGTTTCTCTCCCTGACAAAGAAGCAGCTTATGTGAAAGTAAAGGTCTCTCATAAATCTCCATCAATGTCATGTCCATTTCTTCCTGAATCAACTACGTAAGATCAAGGATTGGAGCCTAAAGACTGAAGCAATGGAACCAAGATGGGATGCATGAAGATTGATGTGGACAATGAAGATGCTCAAATGTCATGCAAGGAAACGAGAAGATTGTGTGAAATTATTGTGAATCACGGAAGATCATATGAGGATATTCGTAAGGATTTCCATGAAAGGAAAGTTGATGTTAGGTATAAAAGGTTTCTAGGGCTTCTTGGAGCGGGTGTGCTTTTCGGGAGTTTTGAGAGTCTGTGAGACATTGTGGTGTGTGAACTTCTTAGGTGTGGGAAGAGGTAGAACGGAAAATTGTAGTTGGATGTTTGATGCTCTGGATAGATTAGGAATTGGTCAGTCTCAATTCGTGTAGGACGCGTGTAAAACTGATTGAACAACATGCATGTTCAAGTGATTTCTAATAAAGAGTTTGTTATTGAAGTTTCTCAATTTCATTTGGTATCAGAGCAGATACAACCTTCAGAAACACTAGTGTTTATCAGGTTGAGATCTTGGAGGAAACATGGAAACAAAGGAACTCATTGCAGTTCAGAAACCCATCATGTTTGATGAAAGCAACTTTGGTCACTGGAAGGTACGCATGAGGCATGTGATCAGGGCAAAGGATGAGTTAGCATGGGCATCCGTCTGTGAAGGATGGGAAGAACCTATGATGATTCTGGATGACAAAATGGTTGCTCCAAAACCTCTGAAACAATGGTCCGAAGATGAGAGAAATGCTTCGAAATATAATTCAAAAGCCATCTCAGCTATCATGTCAGCTGTTGACATTGATCAGTTCAAGATCATTCAAGGGTGTGAGTCTGCTAAAGATGTTTGGGACACCTTGGTGAACCATTTTGAAGGAGATGTGAGTGTCAAGCGAACTCGGTTAGACCACTTAGCGTTGCAATTTGAGAATCTTAGGATGGATCCTGATGAAACCATCGGCAATTTCTCTAAGAAGTTAAGCACAATAGCAAACGAGCCATCTGTTCTTGGCAAGAAATACAATGAGAAGAAACTTGTGAAAAAGCTTATCAGATGTCTACCTGAGAGATTTGCTGCTCATAAGGTCCTGTTTCAATGCTCCATGAATACTGATGAAATGAAGTATGATAAATAGGTCGGTATGTTGAAGTCTCAAGAGATGGAGATCTCACAGTTTAAGCAGAAAAATGGGCACGGGCTAGCTTTCAGTGTTAATCAAGAGGATGAAAGAGTTAAGAAACTAGAAGAGAATATGGGGCTCATGGCACATTACTTCAATAAGATGATTAAAAGAGTTGAGAAATGTCATAATCGGACTTTTGGTCAAAACCCAAGGCCAGAAACTGATCGTCCTATGGTCAGAAGCTCAAGATCTGAAGGTGACTGGTCTGGTAGAAAGAAAGAAATGCAGTGTCATGAGTGTGAAGGCTATGGTCATTTTATGAATGAGTGTCCTCTTGCTAAGAGAAGAGAACTGCGATGTCCTGAGTGTCGTGGTTTCGGACACACTAAAGCTCAGTATCCAAGTCAGAATAAACGCAGAGACAAATCCCTGATGTGTTTTAGTGACACTGAGTCAGATAGTGATGATGATCAAGGAGAGCTAATGATGAACTTCGCTGCTGCTATCTCATTCGAGGATGAGAATCCAGAGAATGTCAAGGAATACAAGGAAGCCTCTGATTCAGAGAGAGAGGATGTTGATGTTGATGCCAAGGTCGAATATAAGAAATTCTATGAGGAATGGCTGAAGCTAAGCCATGAAAATGTAGCCTTGCTAAAGGATAAAGCCATGTTGAAAGCTCAAGTGAACATCCTGCAAAAAGAGCAAACAGAAACATCCACTAAAGAGGGTGTGGAGGAGGATGCTCGAGATGGACGAATGGATCCTGCTAACAAGATTCATCAAGATCTTGAGAAAAAACTCATGCAAGAAAGGCAGAAAAGTAAGGAGGTAGAAGCTAAAGTCTCAAGGATGCAGGAAGTGTATACTCTTGAACAAGAAAAAAATCAAACGTTGGAGAAGGATTTAACTGAAAATCACAAGAAAGTTCGCATGCTAAGTAATGGAACCAAGAGCTTAGATCAACTTCTAAACATGGATGAACCTCCTAAGGCCAACTGGGGTTTGGGCTATGAAGGGAATTCACATTCAAGCCCCTTTGGGGAAATCAAGAAGGGTATCAGCTTTGTCTCTGGATCTAAGCCTAAGTCTGAACAAAAAGAGGAAGCGGATTTGAAGATCAGAACCTCCTTAGTTCAGAATAAGATACGTGAGAGATATGATAATCGTGAGTGCTTTGTTTGTGGTCGGAAAGAACACAAGAAGTCAAGGTGCTGGACCTTTTACTGGCGAGTCAGAAATGCCTGGAGGAGAAGTGAGTGCTTTGTTGAACCAAAGTATTTCAGGAAGGTATGGATAGACAAGAGACAACTATAGACTCTTGTATCAGAAACCAAAATGTCCAACACAAGTCAAGAATCCTTGGTTTGTAATCTGTCCTTCATAACCCCCGATGGCTATCTTGATAGTGAGGAGACATTTGAGAAGAGTTTAGCATCTCTGGCATCAGCTGATAACATTTGTCAAGTTGCATATACTTCAACAGCAAGTTCGAATGAGAAAGCATGGTATTTTGACAGTGGATGTTCTAGGCACATGACTGGAAATCAAAAATTTCTACAAAGCTATACGTCAATAAAGGGAGGAAGTGTGACTTTTGGAGATGATGCACAAGGAAAGATTGAGGGTGTTTGTAACATGGAATCAGATGGTGTACCCCAGCTTGTGAATGTGTATCTCGTAAGAGGTCTCAGGGCAAATCTTATAAATGTCAGTCAGTTGTGTGATGAAGGTCTGAAAGTAGTCTTCACTAAAACAAACTGCCAAGCTTTAGATGATCAGAATTTTGTTATCCTATCCGGAATTCGATCTGGTAACAATTGCTATATGTGGGAAAAATCTCAGAAATATCTGACTGCAATGGAATCACAATTCGATCTGTGGCACAAGAAGCTAGGTCACATGAGCACTAACGGTCAGATTAGAATCGTGAAAGCTGGTGTTGTCAGAGGTGTTCCTAAGTTGGAGGAAACCACACAAACTATCTGCAAAGCATGTTGCGAATGAAAACAGATTAAGGTGCAACATAAACAACTGAATGACATTCGTACGAGCAAGATCTTGGAACTCATCCACATGGATTTGATGGGGCCAGTTCAGTCAGAAAGTCTCTCCGGTAAGAGGTACATTCTTGTTTTGGTAGACGACTTCTCGCGCTACACCTGGGTTAGATTTCTGAGAGAGAAGTCTGAGGCAGCTGAGAGCTCCAAGATACTAGTTCTAGAACTGAACACTGAGAAAAGTGGTATCATTCAAATTCGGAGTGATCATGGAGGTGAGTTTCAAAATGAAGGCCTCAAGAAATTCTGCCAAAGCCAAGGAATTTGTCACCAGTTCTCAGCTCCAAGAGCACCTCAGAAGAATGGGGTAGTGGAATGCAAAAACAGAACCCTGCAGGAAATGGCCAGAGCAATGCTGGATGGTAATCATATTGCTCCTAAATTCTGGGCAGAGGCTGTCAACACAGCATGTTACATCATTAATCGAGTCTACGTGAGGCCAGGAACTAAGACTACACCATATGAGATATGGAGAGGAAAGATCCCAAATCTTGGCTATTTTCATGTTTTTAGATGTGTGTGCTACGTGCTGAATGACAAAGATCAATTGGGTAAGTTTGATTCCAAGAGTGATGAAAGAGTGTTTCTTGGTAACTCAACCAATAGCTCAGCCTATCGTATCTACAACAGAAGAACACATCAAATCGTGGAATCTGTGAATGTGGTTTTTGATGATAGAACAAACTACAACATAGAGGAGATCACCACCGATGAAATTCATTCCCCATCTGTGAGTAGACAGCCTCAGTCTAAGGAAGATGACTCAACTGTAATCATTCCAAAGGAAGCTGAAACAGAGACATCCAGTCAGGAAGTACGTGTTCATCGAAATCACTCTCTTAAGGATGTTATCGGACATGTTCTGGATGAGCGACAGACAAGAAACAAGAAAATAGACTCCAAAGAGATGGTGAAAGTGGCATGCATGATGTGTTTTGTGTCATTGGTAGAACCGAAGAGTGTTCAAGAAGCTTTAGAAGATGAGTTCTGGACTGGTGCTATCCACGAGGAACTAGATCAATTCACGCGCTTGGATATCTGGAATCTAGTTCAACCTCCAGAGTATGTAAATGTTGTGGGGACAAAATGGGTTTACAAAAACAAGATTGATGAAGATGGGAATATCGTGAGAAACAATGCCCATCTTGTGGCACAAGGATACTCTCAGATTGAAGGGATTGACTTTGATGAAACCTTTGCACCAGTTGCTAGACGTGAGTCCATTCGGTTGCTATTTGGTATTGCTTGCAGACTAAGAATCAAGCTCTATCAAAGGGATGTCAAAAGTGTATTTCTAAATGGGGTTCTGCAAGACGAGGTGTATGTTGTACAACCTAAAGGCTTTGAGGATCCAAAATTCCTGGATTATGTTTACAAGGTCAAACGTGCCTTAGATGGAGTCAAGCAAGCACCAAGAGCGTGGTATGAACGGCTTACTCAGTTCCTGTTGAAAAAGGGGTTTGTTCGAGGCAGCATCGACAAAACTCTCTTTACTCTCGAAGAAGAAGCGAACATGCTCGTGGTGCAAATCTATGTAGATGACATTATCTTTGGAGCAACGACAAAGATGATGGTTGACCATTTTGTGATCACCATGACTAAGGAGTCCGAAATGAGTATGGTTGGAGAACTCAATTACTTTCTTGGCCTTCCAATCAAATAAACCGATGATGGCATTTTCGTGTGTCAAAGCACCTATGCTCGAAACCTAATCAAAAGGTTTGACTTGGAGACATGCAAGACTTCGGTGACACCAATGAGCACAACTATCAAAATTGTCAAGAGATGAGGATGGACAGGCTGTTGATGAAAGGCTCTATCGTGCCATGATTGGTAGTCTACTCTATCTCACTGCGAGTAGACCTGATATCTGTCTCAGTGTTGGCTTGTGTGCTCGGTATCAGGCAAGTATGAAACAATCCCATTTGGCTGCTATTAAACGGAGCATCAAGTATGTACGAGGGACTTTGAGCTTTGGACTGCACTATATTATGGAGACAAACATCAATCTTGCTGGCTTTTGTGATGCAGACTGGGCAGGTTGCCATGATGATCGGAAGAGTACTTCGGGTGGGTGCTTTTTTCTTGGAAATAACATGATCTCATGGCATAGTATGAAGCAAAATTGTGTCTCCCTATCCACGGCAGAAGCAGAATACATTGCACTCGGGAGCTGTTGCACACAATTACTCTGGATGAATCAGATGCTCAATGGTTACGATATTCACACTGACTCATTTCTTATTCATTGTGATAATAAGAGTGCCATCGATATCTCCAAAAATCCTGTTCAACATTCACATACTAAAAATGTTGATATTAGGCATCATTTTGTTAGGGAGTTAGTGGAGGCTAAGCTTGCAGATATTAAGCATGTTTTTTCAGAGAATCAGCTTGCTGATATCTTCACAAAACCTCTTGATCACAACAGCTTTTTACGTTTACGTAGAGCTCTTGGTGTTTGCAATCCCTAAACTGTAAAAAGGGTGGGGGGGGGGGGGGGGGGGT
>OVBI01000935.1:21767-46811 GCA_900406495.1 Sisymbrium altissimum
TTTGTCTACTGATCTGAAAGTTCATTGTGCTGTGTTTTTGTTAGAGCAAGTTAGGGATCTTTGGTTGATTAAACTATCTAGTGTGCGTGACTTTCCCAAGCTGTCAATTAGATTAACACTCTGATTGGTTTTGGCTGTTAAAACAGTTAAGTTACTGATCATATCACTGTTAGGATTGTTGACTAAGACACCTTATTGCTGAGATGAAAAGCGTTAAATCAAGAAACAGAAAAAGGATTCAAAAAAAAAAAAACACAAGAAAAATGAGATGGCTAGGAGAAATCAGCCAACCTCCATACAATGCTCTCCTCATAAGTGGCATGTTATGGTGTCTTAGCAGAGTGGGAAGTTGCTCATTGCTATTGTTAAAGATTGAATTTCTCTAATCTCCTGTATGAAAGCATCTCAGCTGGGAAAAGTTGTACAGGAGGGCTCTAATACGATGCAATAAATGTGTGGAGTATGATTTGTTAGACTGGCTGTCTCTTGGTTTACTGAACATATGTAGAGGTTTGCATCCTAATTTCTAAAGCTGTCCCATACTTGCCGTCAATTTGTGCCTTAATCTTTGATGTGTCTTAGACAAGTGTTGTCATGGGTTAATTATGTCGTGTGGTTATTCTCTTTTATTTACTCTGATGGTAAACATTTGGGCCGTAACTTTCGGTTACTGTTAGCCTGGGCCAAATACTTACACGTCAAGTGGTATGTCTTTTGAGCTTCATTATAGGGTTTTGCCTGTGTATATAACCTGCCTGTTCGTGTCCTGTCTTCTTAGCCGTTCACTTTCTTGTGATAATGAGTTCATCCAAAAGATTCACCCACTAGAGCATTCCTAAGTTCATGGCCTCTCCATCTCAAGGGGCCTTTGAACAGGGATATTCATCTTGTCATGTTCTGCTGGAAAACTCCCCTGAAGAGACTCCCAAGCGTCAGCGGCGTTCATATGAGTCTCCCGAACCGACACCAGTGCAAATTGATGGAAAATTTCTACTGGAATGGGTTCAGGAGTCCGTGCATGCAGAAGTGCCATCTGAGTCCATGGAATCCTCTGATGTTCATGAAGTTTCGAAGCCTACTCATGATTCCTCAAACGACGACACTCACTCCTTTATCCGGTTTGAAGACCACTACAAGGAGAGTCGTGACATGGTGAGAGACAGAGATGCTCTGTACCCTGAATTGTGCAGGCTGTTGGGACCATAGATAGGGCCCAAGAAGACTCCTTACAGTCTGAATCACCCTACTGTCAGGGCTAAAATGCGGTTCCTGGTGATGAAGATACGAGAGTTCTGGGATCAGGTTCGTCTTCCAACTCATGACCCCTTACTTTCTTAAGTAAAGCGGATTATCCAAGAGGCAGGGCTGATCTACACTGTGCTCCATGTGTCATCCTACTATCCCAACATTGTTCGAGAATTTCTTGCCAATTTGGTCGATGCTGAGAGTGTCAACGGTTCATCTCATGTTTATATCCGAGGAACTATGTTCGAGTTCTCTTCTCGGTTGATCAATGCTGTCTTCATGGTTCCTGACCAAGGTCCGTTCTCTGATGTTGCTGACGAGGATCTCAATACAGCCGTGTTAGTGCTCACTAAGGGGCAACGCAGTCGATGGGGTGATCTCACTTTTAGCAACTTGTCCCCAACGAACCAAGTTCTCTACAAGATTTTCTGTGCCAACTGGATGCCTACTTCAAATCGCTCTACTCTGGTGAAGGATCGGCTGAGGTTGCTCTATCTTATTCGTCGGGGAAAGATTTTTGACTTCGGGAAGTTGGTGTTTGACCAAGTGATGGAAATGACTCGTGGTCCCTCTGCTCACCGGAAGATAATTTTTCCAAATCTGATTTACCAAGTGTTGTTTTTCCAGCGTCTTCTGGTTCTCTCTCTCGAGGATGGAGCTCCTCAGGGCCATCCCACTCGGTATCTATGCCATCACGTATCTTTCAAGACACCACTAAAGAAGAAGAGACAGGAGTACCGGTTCCTGAGCCCACAGAGTCGTCTGCACCTTCTCTTGTTGGTGATCTTAGTAAGATCATACGTCTGCTCAGTCAGATGCAACTTCGCGGGCAGAGTAACCTTTTCTGGGAACCTCTCTATCTCTCTCGCTCTACTGTGTGTGAAATCTTGATTCAAACTAAAATATCTGTTTATGTCTGATTGTGCACTAACGCAGGGGGAGAGTATATGTCTCGACAGGGGGAGCAGGAGAACTAGGGAGAGGAGGAATCTGGAGTCTGTTTTTGGTGTGTCTTAGTTGTTCCTTCAGAATGTCAACAGACTTTTTCGAAATATCAACACGGCATTATTTTGTTTTTGGCTGACCGTGTTACTTGTATAACCGGTCTTTGTGTTAACTATCTTAGCATCTTGAACTCTTGGGTGTGTTTTGAACCTTAAGTATTCTCAATGATCGGTTATTGGTTATCTTCTATTCCTGTGTGCTTGTATTCTGTGAATGTTTGTTTGTGCAGGATTTGGTAGGTGCCACATTCAGACATAAAGGGGGAGATTGTAAGATCAAGGATTGGAGCCTAAAGACTGAAGCAATGGAACCAAGATGGGATGCATGAAGATTGATGTGGACAATGAAGATGCTCAAATGTCATGCAAGGAAACAAGAAGATTGTATGAAGTTATTGTGAATCACGGAAGATTATATGAGGATATTTATAAAGATTTCCATGAAAGGAAAGTTAGTGTTAGGTATAAAAAGTTTCTAGGGCTTCCTGGAGCGGGTGTGCTTTTCGGGAGTTTTGAGAGTGTGTGAGGCATTGTGGTGAGTGAACATCTTAGGTGTGGGAAGAGCTAGAATGGAAAATTATAGTTGGACGTTTGATGCTCTTGGTAGATTAGGAATTGGTCAGTCTCGGTTCGTGTAGGACACGTGTAAAACTGATTGAACAATATTAGTGTTCAAGTGGTTTCTAATAAAGAGTTTGTTATTGAAGTTTCTCAGTTTCCTACATATATTGTTAATTCAAACTATACGCCAATTTATATATTTTGTGCCCTCGCTTTCTCCTGCCAAAATTCAGTTTCCTGATTTCAGCGGGAATGGGAAAAAACGCTTTCTGACAGTACCGAACATAACTCATAACTCGTGTTTAAATTTATAGCTCATCATCAGAAATATTTGTCTTTAGAGCCCACAATAAAAGTATTCCGTCTTTTCTCGATTTTATAATTTTTTAAATTTTATTATTTTCATTCTACAAATTCAGTGGTTTTGAAAATGCCCTAATTAACAAGATTATAAGATTGTGACACGTATTAAATTAGTTGATGAGATATTGACATGTGTAAATTTTTTATTTTTTCTAATTAAACAAAAAAAAAATTTGTAAATTTACTTTTCCTAATTAAAATAAACTAATTAGTTTTTCTTAACAAAAGAAAAAAGGAAAAAAAATAATAACTACTTTTTATTAAAAAGAAAAAAATAATAATAATAAAATAAACAAAAATCATCAGGCAATTGTCAATACGGAGCTCAATTCGACAAGATAAGAATGGTTGGCATTTTTCAAAAATATGCATTTATTAGGTAAAATCAGGATATAATGTGGAGCAGCAGTTTCTGGATAAGAATACCATCACGAATTATTATGGTCCGGATGTCAAGTTACTGTTAGCCTTTTCATGGAAGATAAGATGTCCACCCAAGATTAAACATTTTATTTGGCAAATTCTGTTAGGATGCATTGCGGTAAATAAGAATTTAAAGAATCGGGGAGTTAATTGTGATATGCAATGCTCCCGATGTGGGGCAGAGGAGGAATCGGTAAACCATGTGTTTTTTTAAATGTCCTCCAGCGGTTCAAACTTGGGCCTTTCTATGGTCCCATCGAACCCAAATATCTTCCCTTTGTCCTAACAAAATTTCTCCTTTGTTTTTTTGCTCATACTTTGGCTATGTTTCTTCTGTTAGTCAAATTTCTGTTTTTTTGTCCTTTTCTTGAGGCTTTCGTTTTTGCATTCTTCTCCTCAGTGAGTTCACTTTGTGAGAATTTGTTTATTTTCTTTCCCCTCAGTGATTTCATCCTCAATGATTCGAGGCCTTGTGTGTTCCAGTCTATTCTCCTCATTGACTTCACTTTCGAGGCCTTTTGTTTTCCAGATTGCTTTCTTGCTCAATCTTTTCTCTGTTTCTTCTATTAGCCATATTTTTCTCTGTCTTCTCTTTCTCCTTGCGCTTTCGGATAGCCATCTTCTCCTCCTCGGTTAGTTCATTTTGATGTCTTTTATGTTTCTTCTTCTCCATCATAGGTACTTCACTCTGAGGATGTTTCTTCTGTACTTCACTCCCTCGAAACGATACGAATTTATTGGACACAATGCTGGTTCGGAGTTAATGTGTGTATTATTGGCTTGGGAATTTAGTGTTTGCAGCACAAGTCTGTGTGCTGCCTTCCAAAGCCTATCCCCAGATATGAATCCTTGTGGATTATACATCCAAATAGTGAGAACAGAGAATGAGACATTTAACACCATCTGCAAATAAAATAAAGCCTTTGAATACTTTCGATATCACAACAATTCATAATCTTCACCTCATAACTTTTTTAATCTTTGCAGGAGCTTGTCTTCTATGAGCATCTTCATGCCATAGATTAGCTAAATTTTATTGGTACAGCGGTTAAGAGAACGGATGAGCTTAGCAAGGGGGTGAAATGCAACTACAAAGAGCATGTCACACAACACATAGTTTCTTCGGATTTCTTCGTTCTGGACAAAATAAATATAAGAGAAAACAAACTTAGATATGTATTATTCTACATCTGTGTCTTGAATAAAAATTAAATAACTAAAACTGAGATAGGCTGTACCGTCAGTTTTAACAGTCCACACAAACTTGAAGCATGATGCGTAAATTAAAATGAACATTACCATCCTAAAGGATAATATGATTTCTTAGTTCAAAATATTATAAGAAACGAACCATAGAGAAAATAAAGAAATGTGAAAAGTATATTATATATGTGTTGGTTTATGGTTGGTTTGCGCCCATGATTTTGGCAGCATACCAAACCGGTCTGTTAAACCGATAGTTAACTAAACTAAATATATATGATTGTTCAAATCACAACTCTTCATATCGTGTCTTTTAGTTAGTTATATATATCAGACATTGCAGACAGAAGGATATATACGTGAACAACAGTAACCAACTGTTGTCACAAAGAACAAATACATAAGAGAGAGAGACGTTCATTGAAGAAATCAGTCGGAAGGGTACTTGAACGGTGACACGAAGTAAATTTCTATTTGTGATCTTTTCCCAGATCTCTGCGTCCGCTATCAGATCATTCCAAGCCATATTCATTGTTGAACTCGGTTAAGGTAAGGATTCCGTTTTCTGCACCCTTCCACTAGTAACTCTAAAAATGGTATCAGAGCACTTGGTTACGGTTCTCGCATTCTTAGGCTCTTAGTAATCATCATTGAAAACAATATTTGTTAGTCTCGCTTGTAAGCGAGAAGAAAACGATGAAAAAAGGTGAGTCTTTACTTTATTATTTCCATAACTTACTTAAGCCATTACAACAGTTCACTTTATATAGAAGAGTGCAATAGGGTTTTAGTCTAGAATTTATCTTCTACATCTAACGCTTCGTATTGATTGTGAATCAGAGTTGGCTT
Organism: Sisymbrium altissimum; assembly: GCA_900406495.1. Taxonomy (NCBI): domain Eukaryota; kingdom Viridiplantae; phylum Streptophyta; class Magnoliopsida; order Brassicales; family Brassicaceae; genus Sisymbrium; species Sisymbrium altissimum. The sequence goes on from OVBI01000935.1 coordinate 27,416, forward strand.
GACTTGCTGAGCTGGTAGGGACGTAGACACTTCTAAGCACGCTCCTGTTTTTGCTTCTGTGGTTTTGCTACAATAGTCTGTTATGCATTTAATCAGAGAGCAATATTGATTTGTTGTTGTTTGGGCTTCCAAACCATCTTGTTGGGCCTGAGTGTTGACTCACTTTGTAAAGTGGATGGGCTTTTGTTAATATTGCTCATTCATGACAGAATTTTTAGAGAAACGGTTAATGCTAAGAATGATTAAAATGGTAAATTCGTGATTTCTGGATGAAATTATTCAAAAATTTGCATAAGTATTTGTATTCTTGGCTTGAATGTTTCTGGATAATATTGCTTAAGAACCATAGTATAGTTCACGAATTCGGCCAAATAGTTATTAAACCGCGAATTTTGTTTCGCTCATAACTTTCTGTAGAAACATCAGAATCGAAGTATTTTCATGTATGTGCGTAGATATTGAAATTATCTTTATGTCGGTATATCGAATGCACAGTTTGTTGAAGAATACAGAGAGATATTGAGGTTACAAGTTTGGGCCGAATGTGTTTAGTTAATATGTGAGGTAGACGATGAACAGTAACTGTTTATATAAAAATAAAAAACAAAAAATTATTTTGGTACGGTAGAATAACAAAATAGGACATGTTGGATTTTTGTTAATTCATGTCATGAAAACGTTAATTAAGTGGGAGTTCTATTATGTTTACCACTTAAAATTTTGCATGGAACAAATTAATTTATTATAATTAGATTGTAATATGGGTGATGATTAGGAACATAACAAACTCTATATTAACTGGTTGCCCACCAATCCTCCACGACCCCCGCGTCGCAGCGTTCCTTCTGTACAAAGTCAAAAAAGTCAGTGATTATATCCTTCCGAATCATTACTGGGATCAAGCACTGCTACGTGAATCAGTTATAGTTGAAGATGTTAATATTATTCTACATATGAAACTCAGTTCACAATCTCGATTAGATATGTTGGGTTGGCATTACACAGATTCAGGCCTTTATACAGTAAAGTCAGGGTATTGGTTGGCAAGTCACATGCCAGATTATGTTCATCGAGCTCCTCTGATCCCAGGTCCAGCTAATCTAAAAGAAATGATCTGGAAACTTGACACAGTACCTAAAATCCGTCATTTTCTCTGGAGATGTCTTTCACGGGCTCTACCTATTGGTGAGATTCTCGTTCAACGCAGAATTATTAATGAGGGAATGTGTAGAAGATGTTGTGTTCATGATGAAACACTCAATCATCTCTTCTTTGAGTGTCTTCATGCACAAGCAATATGGCGAGGGTCACAACTTCCGTTTATCTCTTTGTTCACATCTCCTATGAGTTTCGAAGATAAACTCCATCACATACTTATACAGACTCAAGATCAGAATATCCCCCATCGGGAGAGACATCTACCTATTTGGCTTCTTTGGAGATTGTGGAAAAGTCGAAATTATCTAATTTTTCAACGCAAACAACAGAGCTGGTTACATGATCTCCATACTGTGCAGAATGATTATCAAGAATGGCACTTATCAAATCTCTTCTCAACTCAAACTAGGAGAACTACTGTTACCAGCCAATCACGTTGGACTCCTCCGAATATAAGCTCTGTGAAATGTAATTATGACTGCAGGTTTATTGTCAATGGGATCTGTAAGGCTGCATGGATCATCCGAGACTCAAATGGTGTTTATCTGGAATCTGGATGTAGCACAGGCCGATCATGCCAATCCACATTAAAAGCTGAACTACAAGCACTTCTCATGGTGATGCAACATTCATGGGGACGGGGTTACCGTGATATTATTTTTGAAGGAGATAACCATAAAGTCAAGCTTCTATGGGATGGACACATGCGAAGCTTTCAAATGCATAATTGGATCCTGGATATTAACTACTGGAGACTTAAGTTTGACTATGTGAGTGCCTTTGGACGTCGAGACACAACAACAAAGTAGCTGATTTTTTGGCAAGAGATCAGTTTTATGATGCAGTGTCATTTAATTATTTCTATTATGTTCCAGTTTCTATTGTATCTCTTCTTCATGATGATCACATTTCCATGAATTCTGTTAATCAATAATAAAGATTAGATGTTAAAAAAAAAAAAAAAAACAAACTCTATATTTCGTATTATTAATTAAGTTATGTTGAATTATTTGTGTTCGTTGCAAGATTAAAAAATATGTGTTAGTAGTATGCAAGTATATTAATGTCTCAAAATGTTCTTAGTAGGAATGATGTCTCTGTGTAAGAACATTATTGCTGAGCTTAATCAGGGAGATAAATTGGATAGTGATAATTACGATATTTGGTACCGTAAAGCCCAGTATGTCCTTGAGGAGCAAGAGATGAAAGAGACTTTCCCATGTCATGGAAGAGCCTGAGCAGGGTACTACAACAAAACATGAGAGAGAGATCATGAGGCATATGTTGTCTGGAAAAGAAAGAATATCATCACTCACATTACGTTGCTGAGTTGTATACAAGCTGATCTCATTTGTGAGTTTGAAGAGTATGAAACTGTAAAGGCATGTGGGTGGCCTTGAAAGAGAAATTTGGTGCCACATCAGCAACCAAACGGAGGAGAAAAAGGTTTAATGACTATAAAAAGCGCCCAAACCAATCAATGAGGCAGCATCTTAGAGTCAAATCAAACATGATTAGACAGCTTAAGACTGCTGGTCAGATTATAATAGATGACCAGCAAATACAAGCTGTTCTCCGCTCGTTACCTGAAGTTGGGATGATATGAAGATTCAGATGGTGCACAGTGAAAATGTGAAAACATTTGAGGATACATCACGTCATTTTGAGTTAGAGGATCAGCGCTTATCCGCTTCTAGGCCCTTTAACGAGGCAAACTTTGCAAGTACAAACTCAGGTTTGAAACACAAGAGAGGTAACAAGGGAAAGGCTCCCGATCAAGCTGAATTTAACAGACAAAAGAAACATGCCAAACATGGTAAGCGTGGAGGGAAAAAGGATATGGCTAAGATAAAATGCTACAACTGTAGCTCATTGGGTCACTTTGCTCGTGAGTGCACTGAGCCAAAGAAGGTAATATCCTTGAACTCTATTTGTAAGTATGCTTATGTTTCTAGTTGTGCAATGCTTACAGAATCTCATCCTTTGTGGATTGTAGACTCAGGAGCAACAGACCACATGGATAGAAGTCGAGAAGCGTTTGTGGAGTACCAACGGGTACCTAAAGGTACAAGATGGTTGTATGTGGTAAATAACTCCAAAATTGCGGTTATAGGAATCAGAACTTGCCAGCTACACATGAGTGGCGGAAAAATTCTCATATTACATGACGTTTTATATGCTCCTGAAATCCGTCGGGACTTGGTCTCTGTATTAGCTTTACTTAATTTAGGATTTGGTTTGAACTTCCATGATATATGTTTAAACATTTCTCTAAGGTCTGTGATTTTGGTTCTGGTTATGTCTGTGATGGTTTTATTGTACTTGATTGTACTACAAACACTACTAGTAGTAATGATGATCGATGTTTTTCATATATCACAAGTTCTACTAATATTGAAATGAATGTATGGCATTCTAGACTTGGTCACATTAGAGTTAATCGAATGAATAGATTTGCTAGAGAAGGTCTTATATGCTCACTTGCCCGAGTTGTACTTGACACATGTGAGCCATGTTTGGCTGGAAAGCAATAAGAAAACCATTTGGAAAAGCAACCAGAGTTGAATTTCCATTGCAGTTAATCCATTCTGACATTTATGGTCCGATGAATGTAAAGGCAAGCCATGGGGCTTCATATTTCATCACCTTTATAAATGATTTTACTTGATTCAGCTATGTGTATCTAATTTCTCATAAGTCATAAGCACTAGAGTGTTTAAGACGATATATCACTTTGGTTGAAAATCAGTTGAAGAGGACGATCAAGTGTTTGAGAATGGATCAAGATCGTGAATATCTATCAAAACAAGTGAAAGAATTATGTGATGAGAAAGGCCTAGTCAAACAGTTGACTACCCCATATACACCACAACAAAATGGTGTTGCCGAAAGAAGAAATCGAACACTTTTTGAAATGGTTAGGTCCATGATGGCGCAAGTTAACCTACCGGTTTCATATTGGGGGGATGCACTTCTGACTGCTGCATATGTACTTAACCTTGTGCCTCCAAATCTGTTATATCAACTCCTTATGAGTTATGGACGGGAAGAAAGCCCGTCTTAAGTCATCTGAGACCTTGGGTGTCTGCATCGTTTGTTAGTGATACTTCACATCCTCATGTAAAATTGGGTCCTAGAGGAAACAAGTGTATCTTCATATGATACTCAGAGCACTCTAAAGGATATGTGCTCATCGGCGAACACTCAGATGGAGGTATAACAAAAATCGAATCACGAGATGTTACATTCCTGTAAAATGATTTTCCTCGAAGGGGAGATGATATTGCTAAGGAGTTCCATCTTCAAGAGATGGATGACCAAACTGATGTTACTCCTACTAACCAATCTGTATAAGTTGGTGAAATTTCTCGAGAAATATCTCAACTTGGTGTGAGAGAAATATTGGTTGATGTTATCTCTAAGAATGAATCACAAGAGTTTGAGTTGCGTAGAAGTAATCGTGGAAAAGTTCCTCGACGTCGTCTTGAGATTGAAGTAGAAGCTTTTATGGTTGATCTACATGATGAAGTAGAGCCTAGATAAGTTCAAGAGGCTCTCTCTTTCCCAAAATCTGATGAATGGAATGGTGCAATAGGACAAGAATTAGAATCTATGAAGATAAATCATGTCTGGGATTTGGTTGATCTTCCGCCATAACGTAGATATCAGACACAAATGGGTTTTCAAGATCAAACGTAAGCGGATGGATCTATAGATAGGTACAAGGCTTGCTTGGTAGCAAAAGGATATACCCCACAAGAGGGTATAGACGATGACGAAACATTTTCACCTGTAGTAAAGTTTGCCTATATTCGCCTTATTCTAGCATAGTTGCCGAATTAGACTTAGAATTACATCAGATAGATGTTAAAACTGTGTTTCTTAACGGAAAACTAGAAGAAGAAATTTATATGCAACAACCTGCTGGTTTTGTTGTAAAAGGCCAGGAACGCAAAGTTTGCAAGCTCTGACGTTCCATATATGGTCTAAAGCAATCTTCTAGGCAATGATATCTTTGTTTTCATCGAGCTATAACATCTTATGAGTTTACGATGATTAGTGAAGACCTTTGTGTTTCTGTTAAGAACATAGGATAACCCTTTGTAATTTTATCTCTATAAGTTGATGACACCCTATTTGCTGGAAACGATATGGAATTTCTTATAACCATTAAGAAAGGTTATCATCTCATTTTGAGATGAAAGATATGGGAGAAGCTGATTATGTACTTGGTGTTAAGATATGCCGAGACTGATCAAAGAAACTACTAACTCTTTCATAAGAGTTTTACATTAGAACAATCTTTGAAAGGTTTAAGATGCTTGATTGTAATCCCATTGAGACCCCCATCGCAATAAGGGAAGGCCTAAGCCTTAATATGCGCCCTAAGACCAATAATGAGAAAAGAGAAATGGAAGGAGTCTCATACTCTAGTGCTATAGGCAGTTTGATGTATGCCATGATGTGTACCCGTCCAGATATTTGTTATGCGCTTGGCTTGGTAAGTCGTTACCAGTCTAATCCCGGGAAGAAACATTGGATGCCAGTGATTAGAATCCTAAGATACTTAAAAGGGACTATGGACTATTCCTTGTGTTACCAAAGAGGTGATTAATGCTTAACAGGTTACACAGATGCCAACTGGGCCGGCGATCTGGATGAGTGTATATCAACTTCAGAATATACTTTCTTGCTAAGTGATGGTGCCATTACTTGGTGTAGCAAAAACAATCTTGTACAGCTTTATCTACGATGGCAGCTGAGTTCATTGCATGTTCAGCATCAGTTCAGGAGGCTGTATGGATAAGGAGGTTCTTACAGAGCTTATAAGTCACAATGGAGGCTTCGTGTCCTGTGACTATTCATTGTGATAGTCAAGCATGTATTACTTATATGAAGGATCCAAAGTATCATGGAAGGACAAAGCACATTGAAATCAAAAATAATTTTGTACAAGACATTGTGGCAAAGAAAGAAGTACTCTTTACGTACATATCTACGCATAAGATTGTAGCTGATCAGTTAACTAAGCCCATTCCTAAAGATCTTTATTTTCCTCATGTTCGAGCGTTAGGTTTGCGTAGAATTTGATGTATGTATTATTGGCTTTTGCTATTTGACATTGTATCTTTGTTGGATGATTTAAATAAATATATAAAAAAAAAGTTTTAAACATCAGGTATGATGGTTTATTTGTTACTTTGCATACTTACACATAAATGTTAAGAAGTGTCACTAAGTTGGAGATTATTTCACTCGCATGAAAAATAGCCTCAGATTTCTTAATGAAATGCTGAGATGAGATTTGATTAGCTTGGTGCTAGTGGGAGCTGGCCTTGTAAGGCTTATCAGTGTCGCCTTAACAAGAGGTTAAGATGAGATATAATTTTTGTTGATATCAATTATGATTGACCCAGAATCATGAATACTTGGTAGAGCTGGATAAGTACATAATTATGTGCTAATGAACGAGCTGATAGTACCTTGATCCACATAGTGGTGTTTCGTTTATCCAATTGACATACTCTCTTGATAGAAGAGTTAACTACTATGACATGTGTGCATACCACATATGCTACTACAACTATATAGGAAACAATTGATTATATAATTTTAATCTTTGTCTCTTGCAATGTGAAATTCAATAAACCTACTTAAGGTTACAAAGTTACCTTTGAACCTTTGGCTATGCTCTTAACGGGATGAATTAATGATTGCTACTTTAGCATGTTTTTAGATGGTGATGAAATAATTAGCCTTATGGCACATGTTAGAAAGCAGTTAGTTTGGAACTGGTCAGCATGAGAATGGAAGGGAAAACTATTTGTTTTTATATTGACATATGTGTTTGTTGGCCAGCTACTATATCACTCATTTGGAATGTATCAAAAGTCTAACATATGGTTTAGGGATAAGGTATGTTAAGACCGATATAAAAGATAAATGAGTCTGGGGAACAGTGAGACATGTTGAAATGCAAATATTTTCTTTTAGGGTTGTAGCACTTATGTATCCCTAATAGACACTTAATTTAGCTCCTAAGTGCAGGTGTTCACGTAGGGTCACACAGTTCATTTGCTGTATGATTTCCGAGTTAAGATTCTCGAGCTTAATCTCGAAGACTTCTCTAATGCTTATTATGCTTCCATGATGTGTAAGTGGGGGAGATGTTGGTTTATGGTTGGTTTGCGCCCATGATTTTGGCAGCATACCGAATTGGTCTGATAAACTGGTAGTTAATTAAACTAAACATATGTGATTGTTTACATCACAACTTTTCATATCGTATCTTTTAATTAATTATATATATCAGACACACACAGAAGGATATATACTTGAACAACAGTAACCAACTGTTGTCACAAAGAACAGATACGTAAGAGAGAGACATTCATAGAGCGTACGACTGGAGAAATCAGTCGGAAGGGTACTTGAACGGTGACAAGAGGTAGATTTCCATTTGTGATCTTTTCTCAGATCTCTGCATCCGCTATCATATCATTCCAAGCCATATTCATCGTTGAACCAAGCTAAGGCAAGGATTCTGTCTTCTGCACGCTTCCGCTAGTAACTCTAATAATATATACGAGGATTACAAGAAACTGACAACTTCCATGAGCGAACACCATGATAATAGTAATGCATTATCCAACAAAGACCTGTATACTTTAAAACCTGGTAAATAATAACAAAACCGTAAATTGGTGCATTCCTAGTGACGTAAGCGTAATTCATATTTCATTAAATTTAAAGCATGGGGTATCACAACATCTCTGCGTGTTTGTTCCATTTCCTCTATAGTCTTAGCTGTGAATTTCTCGTCATAGTATCTCTCTCTCTCCATCCTTTGTACACCTATCCTAACCTGATTCACAGAACATCAATAGCATGTTAAATTGCCAGCACGATTAGGCAGATATCAAAAAAAAGCTCATGAAGATTAAGCATGCAGATGGAGACACAGCTGAAAAAATGACCTTATCTTCTTCGCCTTTTCCTGAGCTGAACACATATGATTTCTCCCGCAACAGTTTCTTAAGTTTGAACTTCAATTCTTCTCTGTTATCTATTTCCTGAAAAACCACTGTCTATTTTAGTATACTTTAAATGAGAAAGTAAAGTCCCTAAATAATCAAGCAAAAAAACAGTAAACTTGACAGTTGCACCAAAATTTGAAATGGAGAAAGAGAATAATAGTTAACACTTAACCAAAAGAAGGTTAAAACCAAACCAAAGAGCACAAAGATAGGTAGAATTTACTACTCAGAAACAAAGATGGCTTGCTTCTTCTTTCATGCTATTTTCTGTTTCCACATTCGCTACACCAATGTTATTGTTCAATGACGGACGCGATGGATCGGACAGTTCAACTAGAGAATCTAGTTGCACAACCGGGTCATAGACTCATAGTTACATTTTATTCTCGATTGAGCTCTGTCCCGACTATACCTTTCCGATTGCCTCTGTAATGGACATCCCAACCCATACAACTTTATCAGAAGTTGTAAGACTTTTCATGTATTCTGAGCTTTCATTTATCGTGGATCAAAGGGGTATAATACAAGGTAGTGCAGACACGTTCTTAACCCGTACAGACAGAGGCATATGAAAACTGCTGAATATAAATTTTTTTTAAAAAAAACTGCTCCATATACCATATTATTACATAAAAACACACAAGTATCTTGCTTAGAGAAGCAAAATAGTAGCATTATCGAGAAGTTTAAGCGTTTCAAAACATTCACTTCGTTCATTTTCTTAGGCTTTCCACTTGATCTTAAACCAGTCCTCTCAAGAAGAAGCTACACATTCCCTCGCCTGGAGGATCACTATGATATCTCTAGTCGTGTAGCTTCCATCATACTATCTTAGAATGAAAGGAAATGCAGATAATTAGATTATATAGGGACAATAATATAACATTCATCTCATCTTCACCTGAAAATAACATACCAGAAATCCACACTTCAACCTCAAATAACTCCAAATAAATAAATTTCCTTTATTAAATAATGACCAGTAAATCTAATAACTCCAATAACCAAAATAAACCGGAAAAAATCATAAATCAAATGTTTAAAATAAAAATACGAAAAAGTTTAAAAATATCCCAAAATATCTGAATCACTAAACATCAATTTACTCGTCAATTCTCACCTGAAAAAAGATAAGGGAGATTGGTGAATAACAGAGGAGTCACTCAATGAGATTAGGATATTGTAACGCACAAAACGTAGTTTCAGTCATAGCATACCAACCCCGTAAAGACTAAACATGAATAATCATGATATGTAAAACACCCAAGCATATACATAATTTGTCCGACGGTTTAAGTGACTGACCACATCCTCTCACGGGGAGGTGAGCATAAAATAAGTATCTAATGGCACCACTGGGTATGACAATTTATCGATCTAAAGGCATTAGACAGCAGATCGACTAGGCTTCCCGCATACCACCCCCCGTCACACAAATGGCGATAATACATAAGTCCATCTTTGTACCCACGTACCCTAACGTCTAATATTCTTGACTATTTATATAGTATATATATAGTATATATATATACATAATATATAACAAATATTTACGATTTAGCTTACATAATCAATTAGGTTTAAATATCTATATTCCTATCTCTAATTTGACAAACAAATCATCTTAGACTCGATCAGAGAAAACATATCACATTGAGTTATAAATTCCATTTAAGGCGTTCTAGACAAAAGTACGGCTGTTATTGCAAAATAACCCTCACCTGAGCCAATATGAATGATAACTCCGGCTTCTGAATTTCGGTTGCTCAACGGATGAAATCAGCACAAAGAATCAAGTGAGAACGGCATTCGAACGACAAAAAAGGATATCCGATCAACTGGTCAAAGTCAACAGAGAAAGTCAATGATCAAAGTCAACGGTCAATATCAATGGTCAATGGTCAAACCGGATCCAACCATAACCGACAAAACCCAATAACCGACCCGATAACCCGGCCCGAACCGACCCGATTAACTTAACCGAACCAAAATCGAGTTAAAATATACCAGTTGGTTGACTCACCGGCAATGAGAAGAGACGGCAGAAGCTTGCCGGAGATGATGGCAGTTAACGCAGGCGGCAGAGGTCAACAGCGGCGCATGACGAACATGTGTGGATTTTGTGATGGTGCGTGCAGGCGCGTCCGACATCGTCTGAGGCTGATTTTGGTGTTTCTGGACTTGGCTCGTCATCCTGAATCCGATGATGGTCTTGGATTTGGGAGATTCCAGGCGGTTAGAAAGGTATCAAGGTTCTACTAAACGGACTTAGGAAAAAATCATTGAAACCCAATTTCTGAGATTACCTTTGGCTCGGATTCGGTAACACTCTCCGGCAGATTGATTTTGGCAGAGTTTCGCATCTGGAAAGTTTTTTTGTAGAAAAAATAGAAGAAAATGAGGATTTTATATCTGATACCTAGTATTTCTACAGAAACTTAACTGAACTTTCTGTGTCCAAAGTTTTTGGATCTTTACAATTATTCACCACTAATGAAGAATTCGTCCTCAAATTCAAGTCATGACTAGTCTGACTGATTTACTCCTCAAATATGGCAATCAAATCTCATCTAGGTCTCGGATTCAAAGGTCTTCTCCATGAACACATAATTAATGGGACTCACTGACTCGTCTAAATATTCTTATAAATTATCATTCCCTTAGTTCTTGGAATGTGCACTTTAATTCTCTGAAAATTCAGTACCCCTGAATATAGTGGTATCAATTCATCCTTAGAAATAACATCATTGTGGTTTATCTCCATCGCTACTAAGTCTCCGACAAAATCAACTCCTCCGAGTACAGTTGGTACAGACCCGATGAATGCATGAAGCTCCGAGCTTTTCCAGATTGGTTGTCTGCATCTGGTTACTCTTCGGTTCAAACGTATCCTGAAATGACCAAAACATGACTTGACTCGAACTTACGAAACTATGTGTAACTCTACTATCTAATAGGGTATAAGCTGTCCCATCCTCAGCCAAAACCAACCACAAAAGTACTAATTTGATGATTTCCACAAAAGCAAAATACTCGGAACACTAAATCACAACCAAAAAACTCAAAACAACCATGAGTACAAGCAATGGAAACGTACCAACTCTCGGCTTAGCTCCCTCATGGTCTCCAGCAGCAAATGCTCGTGGGGTTGGGTGGTGGTGGAAGCAACCCCTAAACCATATGTTGGCAATCTCTAGAAATTTGGCCCTGCCGACCACAACTGAAACAAATCCTCGGTCCAACTGCTGGTGTTGGTGGTGCTGGTAGTGCGGCTTATGCTGACTCCTCTATCACCCTCTTATATCTCCGGATGAAGTCTTCTCTGGCTTTGGCTGAGACACCTTGAAAAGCTCATGTTCCTCTGCGATCCCTCGTTCCTGAATAACAGCCTTTTTAACCAAATAAAACAGGTTGGTGTAGTCTCACACGACACAACAAGTGGTAATATCCATTTGCACACCATCTAGAAATCTCCTGATCAGGTCTTCCTTGTCTACGAATCTCCCAGAAAATCTGGGCAGACGAATAAACTTGCGCTGTACTCCCTGGCAGTCATAGTCCCCTGATACAAGTGCTCAAAAGCATTGGATTTCGCATGCATAACCTCTCGAGAGAAGAACTTCCAGTCGGACTCCCTCAGAAAATGCTCATAAGTCAGCACGTATCGACCATTGCTACTCTCTACAACTCCATCCCACCAATGTAGAGCGTCATCTTTGAGATACTGTGTTGCTAAATCTAATCGGAACTCCTCTAGACACCTCACACGATCTAGATTCTGACTCAGCGTCCTCCTCCAACAATCTGCGGCGGCAGCATCTATAGCTCCACTGAAGTGATCCATGCCCATCTCCCGCATCTGTCTCAGCAAGTACCAGTACGTGGATTCCTCACCCTGTTGGATGGGTGGTAGCGGTGGTGGTGGTACCGCACCTTCATTAACTGGCTGACGACCCATCCGACGAGTAACTGCTTCTGTAACAACACGAGCAGCCTCCTGCACAGCCACTCAAGCAGCCTCTTGAGCGATATGCCTGACTGATTCCTGATATATATGCTGAACATTAACCTGCTGTTCAATCTCAACTTGACCCCTAACTTGACTACCCTCAGCCGGTGTCTCATAAACTCTAGCACCGCGACCACGTGTACCTTTTCTCGGTGGCATCTGAATAGAAAACAGAGCTGATTATACTATAATAGAATCCTAGAGCTAATAATCAATGGACAAATCGAAATGGTGCTATATATTTTTACAAAAAAATATATACCCCGACCACGAAAAACTTCGAAAATATTTGAAAACCTTTGAAAGCCGTTGAAACCGAATTTTTAACTACTAATCACCTCCCATGTCAGCACCGGGACGATAAACCTCTGATACCAAAATGTAACACCCGTCTCATCTTTACTCGAGAGTGGTGTGCCACGAACCCTAACTTCAACCTCAAGTAACTCCAAATAAATAAATTTCTTTTTATTAAATAATGACCAACAAATCTAATAACACTAATAGCCGAAATAAATCGAAAGAAATCATAAATCAAATATTTAAAATAAAAATATAAAAAGTCTTGAAAATATCCCAAAAGCACCCGATGCATTGAGTATCCATCTACTCTTCAATTCTCACTGGAAAAAGATAAGGGAGATGGGTGAGTAACATGGGAGTCATTCAATGAGGTTAGGATGCTATAACACACAAAACATAATTTCAGTTATAGCACAACAACCCCGGAAAGACTAAACATGAACAACCACGACACTTAAAGCACCCAAGCATATACAGAATTTGTCCTACGTGACAGTTTAAGTGACCAACCTTACCCTCCCACCAGGAGATCAGCATGAAATAAGTATCCAATGGCACCACCGGGTATGGCGATTTATCGATCTTAAGGCATTAGACAGCAGATCAAATAGGCTGTCCGCATCCCCCCTCACACAAACGGTGATAGTATAGAAGTCTGTCTCGGTACCCGTGCACCCTAATATCTAATATGTTCGACTATATATATGAATACATAATAGAAAAAATATTGATTTACCGTACACAATCAATTGGATTGAATTATATAAATTCCCATCTCCAATTTGATAAAATAATCTACATAGACTCAATCAGAGAAAACAAATCACATTTAGTTATAAATTCCAATTAAGGTATTCTAGACGAAATTACGACGCTTGTTGCGGAATGACCCTCATATTAGCCAAAATGAATGATAACTCTAGCTTCTGAAATCCGGTTGCTCAACGGATACTAAATCTGAAATCAGTATGAAAAATCGAGTGAGAACGACCTTCGAATGACGCAAAAACAGATATCCGATCAATTGGTCAAAGTCAACAGAAAAATCAATGATCAAAGTCATCGGCCAAGATCAACGGTCAAACCAGACCAAACCCGATAACCGATCCGATTACCCGACCCAAACCAACCTGATAACCCGATTAACTAAACCAAACCAAAATTGAATCAAACCAAAATCAAATTAAAATATATCGATCGATTGACTGAGTCAACAAGTTGATTCACCGAGTTGAGCAATGAGAAGAGATGGTGGCAGCTTACTGGAGACAGTAGCGGTCAACAAAGGCAGCGGTTTTTGGAAATTGTTTTGTAGAAAAAATAGAAGAAAAATGACGATTTGTATGATACCTATGATTTCCGTAAAAGCTTAATTTGGCTTCATGTGCCTTAAATTTTCGATCGTTACAAATAATCTGATGTATTTATAGTCTCCTCTGAAATATATTATTTTTATACCGAGTTTAAATGCTTTTGATCTAAGTATGCATTCTCTCTCTTGTAATAAACTCAACATGATGAGCACTATTCATCACTAATATTCTCTATTCATCTAAATTTGTCCATACTCTTATTTTATTATATTTTTACTTTTAATCATTCTCATATTCTAAATTTTTTATTCTGCTGTCAAGGTATTTCTCTACATATAAGAATTTGGTTCTAGAGTGTTTGCAGCTAATATGAATGCTGTCACATAATTCTACATAGCCAACAGAATGTATAGAATGAATTCTACATTTGGATGATGACTTCATGATCTATTTAGGTCAATAAGCTCTCTACTGCCTTGTTATATCTCTCATGTAAGCTCATGAATCTGGATTGAGTTATTAGAGCTTATGGTTGGTATTTGGTTATGCTTAGATTAGAGAAACAGTTTCTAAAGATAATTTCGAATTCTCATTTGAGAACTTGTGTTTTTTTTTTCTTGCTTTTTATTACCTTTAATTATTTTATTCTTAAATACTTTTTGAGAACTCTACTATTGGAGATATTATTAGAGAGTTTTTTTATTGATGAATCATGAAGATGCTCTTAAGTTGTTTTTTTTATAATTAATATTATAATATAGTTCAACTCTTTACAAACAAATGTGTTATCTTTGTCCTAAAGTAGGATAGAAAATGACATATCAACTGTATAAGTTAGCTTGAAGGACTTCGGAGATAAGAATGTGTCATATTTTCTCCTAAAGTATGTATTTTATCATCACCTAACTTCGAAAACCTAACTTTTATAATCTTAACATTAGTACAAAAGAAAAACACTTTTAAACGATTACAACTTATGATAAATATATATTATACATTATGGAATAAGATAAGAACTTTGTCTAATATTAGTATCATAACAATTAACAGTTAAGTAGATTATATGGTTTATATAATCAGACTTATCATTATTTTTTTTATGAATCAATTTCACATTTATGAATACAAAATGATTAACCAGTTTATTTAATTTTCTTGCTCTATTATTTATATATATATATAAATATATATGTTATATATATTAGTTTTCTACTAAAGCATAAATCATTTGGCCAATTCGGAGACATAATATTGTTTTACAACAATTGAAAAAAAAATTGTTTTACAAATTAAATCTTCAGTTAAAATTTTTTATGTAACTTTCAATCCCTAAATTCCTAAATTTTCTCAGATTATCACACAATGTTCAAAAATACAACAACATCAAACTTTTCTTTCTCCTATATAACTTTTGCTTAATGATTCCTAAATTTGCTTTTCTTCTCTCTCTTTTTTCCCATCTCAAGCAGCATCCCCTTAAATATTGAAAGAGAATGAATTGCCATGGGAAGGGCAGAGAGCTTCATCAAAGAAACTCTAGTTTTAAAGCTTAATTATTCAAAAAAAGAATGGGAAATCTGAGATATGTCAGCAACGAAGGTAACAATAAGTATTTTTTCAATCTAATATCTACAATCTGAGTATTTACAAATATGTTTTTTACTGGATATTCATTATTCTGATATTTGTTTCTTCATTCTTTGGATTTCTTTAAGCATGACTTCAGTTTCTTTCTTGGTATTCAAGCGTGACTTCAGTTATGCCTGCTTGTGTGACAATCTTTGACAAGAAGTGTAAGAATTTGGCGAAGGCCATTATGACACTCTTCGATGGAACCAAAAGGGAGAGGCATGATTCTCTTCCATCCCTGTTTTCTTTTCTCTTTTCGTTTTTTTGTTTCTTTTTAAATAGAGTATTTGTGTCCGTACACACTTTCGTAACTTCAAATCGATGTTCCACAGTTTTGTGTGACTGGATTCGGTAAGTTACATGCTAAATAACAATCCCTTTTGCTCTTCATAACTTTCAATTTTTTGGTTAACAATCTGTCAGCAATTCACATTATATTGTCCACATGATCTTTTCTAAATTGTTACTCAAGTAATTTAGTTACAAATTTCCGGCATTCTGGGACGTTTTGAGTGGTCTATAGCAAGTAGCAAGTTTTGAAATTTTAATCTAAGTTCACCCATATATCTTTTTTTTTTCAAGACAATTGAAAAACTCTTATAAAGATGATCGATCTAAGCTGATGGGATTGAATCAATATATGTCATCGCCGTAGGGTGGATTCGAGCACTCCGTGCTAATTTATCTGCCTTTTGATTTTGTGTATGTGAGATAAGTCTCAAATTGAACGTCTCGTAACATCTTTTCCATTCTTCAAAATCTTCCAAGTATTACGAAAAAGCAGGCCATTCTTTAGGGTTGAAAATCATCTTCACCACCTCAGAGCAGTCTGTCGCAAAAGTCACATGTTGATGGGAAGTATATGCACATTCCATGGCCCATAATAAAGCCTACATTTCTGCATGTAAGAGTGAAAAACTGCAATCCAGATTTCATGTTCCTAACAATACGTCTGTTGAATCCTCCTTACTGCAAAATCAGTCATTTCTTGAGAATGAGTCAGAATCTTTCCAGGCCACATCCACATAACACCACCATCTTTCTTTTTCCAGAATTTCCTTTGGGGAAATTATAACCCGTGATTGAGTTCCTTCCTCTGACAGTTGAGATTTTTCGAATATCATTCCCTCTATTTTTGTTATACGCAATATTTCCCAGGGTATCCAATCTTTATTATTATATAGTTTATCATTTCGACTCTTCCAAATATACCATAAAATCCAGGGATAATAACTATCTACGACCTCCTTCAGGATTCACCAAAAAAGAAAGTCTAAATTTGCGAAGACTGATGTCATGGGAAAGACATTTGGATTCGAGGAGATCTTAGATATAGCCCATGTTTGAACCACTGGAGGACATTCAAAAATACATGGTTTATCGATTCCTCCACTGCCCAACACTGGGCACATTGCTCATCACAGTTAATTCCACGAGTCCTCAAATTCTTGTTTACCACGATACACCCTGAAAGTATTTGCCAAATAAAATGTCTAATCTTGGGTGGATAATTAATCTTCCAAGAGTAAGCCAAAAGAGGTTTGACATCCGGACCATAATGATCAATCCGATTTCCGGTATTTGGGTATTGCGGCTCCACATTATATCCCGATTTTACTGAATATGTGTCTGTTTTTGTAAAATGCCAACCAAGTTGGTCTTGTCGAAGTGAACTCCGGATAGGCAAATTGCCTAATGATCGTTGTCTCCTCAGGAATGATAACTCCTTCTAATAATGGTAAATTCCATGTACGTGTCCATGGGTCAATCAGGTTACTGACCTTTAAAAGGGGGGGGGGGGAAGTATTGTATTTGCATGTTGCTGGTCTCGGGTGGGGGCCGGGAATCCAGGGATCATCCCATATTGAGATGGAAGTCCCAGACTCTATCTTTTTGATTAGTCCTTTGTTAACCAGAGATGTAGCGGAGATAATGCTCCTCCATCCATAAGAAGGAGAGTATGATTTAAGTGGATCTAAAGGATCCTAATAACAATAATATTTTCCTTTAAAAATCTTTGTAAATAAAGATTCCAGATGGTCAATTAAACGCCATAACTGTTTTGCCAAAAATATTGTGTTAAAATCCTCTACAACTCGGAACCTAAGCCCTCCATCACACTTGTCCCGACATAATTTATCCCATGATTTCTAATGGAGACCTCTCTGGTTTGTGCATGTACTCCACCAAAATTGAGTCACTGCGCTTGTGAGTTTCTTGTAAATCGATTTTGGTAACCTAAAACATGATACAACGTGGGTCGGTAAAGTTGTCGCTACTGATTTAATCAAAATTTCCTTTCCACCCTTTGTAAGGAACCTAAGAGTCTAACCATTCACCCTGGTATGAAGCCTTTCTTGTAAGAAATTAGGGTCTGAATGGTAACCACAAAAGGAACAAAAGGAACTATAAGGAAAAGAATTGTATAAGGAATTATAACGAATTAGTTAAAGGAATCAGTTAAAGGAACAAATGTAGAATAGGAATATAACAAAAAGTTCTAATGAATAGTAACCAAAAAAAAAGAACATGTGTTTTAAGTAATAAATTTGGGAGAATAACATTTTGCATATAATTGGATTACAGGAGTCCAAATATCTGATTTTAATTTCCTCACTCTCCAATTTTATAAAGGCTTCACGGACATCTACATCATTCTTTAAGAATTTATTTGCTGTCCACCAAAATACTCCAAGTTGTTCAACTGGTAATTTTTCTAGAACAGCTGTTGCATCACTGTATGATAGTTTTTGAACTTTTCGTGACCGTAGTTCTTCCAAAAAATCTTGACGAGTATCTATTACCCGTTGAAATCCACTCTCCACTGTAGTTTCAAAATTAGTTCTTCTTCTTGGAGGACGACGGGTTGATGTGCTTCGAACCAACGGTTGGGATCTTTGATCGTTAGGCACATCTGTGATTGGTTCAACACTTTGCTATTCTTGTGTTTGCTCCATTACTGCGCCATCATTGCTAGCTAATGCAGGCTGAATATGCTGGAGATGTTGGCCAAGCATATGCGGAGAATAACGTTCATCTTGATCCACATCATGTTCACCAAAAATTTGGTCTAACAAATCTTTGAACGGCAACGGTTTTTTTTGCAACACACGANTGCAACACATGAACAAATTTTCCTTTATTTCCATACTCCTGAAAGTGATAACAATAAAAAAAATCAGTAGCTAAAAAATTATGAAGAAGAACATATATAATCGTATATGTAAAAAGAATTACCGTAATCCGATCAGTCCACCAAGTTTGCATCATATCTATTTGTCCAGTAGATGGATTAACTGAAACTCCAGTGCGCTTTATCAATTGACCATTAATGATCCATAGTTTGCGCAAGTAACCAATTTTGCTAGTTATTTCTGTATCCCAAGAAATCTTTTCTCCCATCAACTCAAAGTATTTGTTTTCAATTCTTTTTCTACCAGCAACATCTGGCATCATACTACGGTAGTCATCTGCTCTTAGCTCCTCAATGACAAGTTCAAGCATAACTTGACAATTTTTATCCTTCCACAGATACTAAAGTACATATTTTCTGATAGTTAATTGAAAATACTTCATATTAATCAATTAATCATTGCATAAACAATTTTGTAACATCCCGATTTCTGGTATATGAAAACTTATGTAGAGAGGTTAAAAGAATTGATTTGGCTACCTAAGTCACCAAAGTGCACTTACCTTTTCGGTTGCCCATCCAGAGAGAACTCCAGGGTTAAGCGTGCTTGAGCTGCAGTAGTCAAAGGATGGGTGACCTACCGAGAAATCATTCGCGGTACCGTGTGAGTGAGGTCAAAATACGGGGAACGGTCATGTGGTGATTGCATGGATAGTATATCATGATTTTCGAACCTCCCGGTAAACGCACCGACCGTCGGACAGGGATGGGGCCCACGAGCCCGATAGAGGGATGGATGACCCACGAGCCCGAT
>OVBI01000936.1:0-46909 GCA_900406495.1 Sisymbrium altissimum
ATGCAAATACTAAAAATAAATGATGTAAAACAACCTTTTTTTTGTAGTGATACGACGCACTATTAAACAATGATGTATTTAACATCAAACAAACTTTAATATTAATTTGAATTTAAGTAAATAAGTTTTATTAAATCTTTTAAATAATAATAGGGAACTATTATATTACATTTGCCGAAAGATAATAACATGATCAAAATCAGGATTCAAATAAGACTTAGTTCGAGAAGATGCCGCCAAACAAATTGGATCATGGTATGTTTTGATTAAAACACTTGTCATGATGACAACAATGTTGTTACTTTCATCTGCAACAGCACGGTATTTGTCCTCTAATTGTTCTACTTGTTCATCTCATATTGTTGCTGATATTTCAATTCCACTGTAGATATATAAAAATAAAAATTTAAATTAAGTAGGAAACTTAAATTATCAGATATTAATCTTTTTCAGTTAAAATCAATTAGAAAAGGAAAATAAAATTTTCCAATTTAAATCAATTTAGAAAACAAAAATTAGAAAAGGAAATTTCAGAAATTAATAAATTAAAGTCAATAAAAGAATTGATGTAGTAACATTAAATAATCTGATAGATCTGTATTCTAACAAGTTTTGAGGCTTATCTATTTTTGGAATCCTATATATGTTAGTATGATTGATCTCTTGTTTCATTTGAGCAGTTGTAAAAAAAATTATGAACATCTTTGCTAAAATCATTTCCTACAATGTCCCCGGCAAGATTAGTAAAATAGAGTTGTCGTACCATCAGAGCCGTGGGCTTTGTCCAAACCAAAAAATTCAATTGCCTCTTTGATCTCAAGATCAGTTATATCACTGACAAGAGCAGTGTTCACTGATTCAATCACAGTTAATTGGAATTAATGAAAAATGTTGGTTTATGGAGTGATGCTATTACTTGTCTATAGCCGTGTGAAAAAATCCTCAGCATGTTTCTCTATCTCTTCATCTCTTTTATGAACATTACCCATTTCATCATTAATTAATATAATAGTGATCCTAGAGTGTCTTGTTCCACGTGATGGAATTTGGTGTTTCATTCACCAACTTTGAGCCAAGTATTGCTGCTCTTTAATTACCAGTATGTTTTTTCATCTAGTGAACTTGATCAAGCTCGTTTTAGATCTTTCGAATATCATCATTTGTTGAAGTTTGATTGGAAAGGGTCATTTCCAGTTCTAATTTGAAGGCTTTCAAATCTCTTTGCTGCATTGATAAATGAGTTTCTACGGAAATTTGAAATGGATTTCCTGCATTCTCTGATTCTATCTGTGATCAGCATGTCATAGTTCATATTTCTTGCGCTGTGACACTTGGAATAAACGTTTATCAAAGTGGAAACGTTTGTTTTTAGGATTTTTATTGACTCCAATCGTTTTTATTGTTGGACGATGATCAGAACCATGAAAGCTTAAAAACTTTGCCTTAGATGCAGGAAGAAGAGCTTAACATTCCATGTTTGCAATAGTGCGGTCGAGACATCATTGGATATAGTAGTTTCGTCTGTCACGAAGTTACGAAAATCTATTTGCTTTTGTTTTCAGATCATTAGAGTCAAAGTTACGTTAAAGTCTTCTAAAATTATATAAATTGCTTTCAGGTCTTGAATGACCACTTATTTTATCCTCGTTTGACAAGATTTCATTGAAATTACCAATAAGGAGCCACAGCCCTTGTCTTTGGATGTTTATTTGTTTAAGACGATATCACAATTCATGTATGTAATAATGGTTTGGGTGGCTATATACACAGGGAAAAAATAAAAAGCCAATCCATTATAATTAGGTAAACATACACATCCATCATCTTTACATATTCAAAAATCTTAGTGACTGAAACTTCATTATTCTATAATAAAGCTAATCACCCTCTTCTGCTTAAGGAGCAACTGTACACACATGAGCAAATCCTAAATACACACACATGTTCATTCTTCACTGCAATACGTATATATCTTCACAAAATGCCTTCCGACAACCTTGTTTAATCAGTTTCGTAGCAGTTTAACCGTCAAGATTCTCTGACGCTTTCATTGAGGGAGGATGAACGAATATCCATATGAATATTCGATTGTATTTTGTTCAAATTTAGTATGTTAAGATTCCGTAGGCATAATTGTAGGGGATCATTGTAACAGTTTTTCACCATATTTTTTTTTTTTTTTTTGAACAACTATTTTTCACCATATATATTATGTAATCTGATCAATGTAATTCAAAGAGAATTATCCATATATAAAAAAACATGAAAAAATAAAAGTTTTTATATAAGTAGATTTTAAGGCTTTTAAATGTATCGTTAGAGTTTTTTTGGCTTTTATACCTGTATAAAACCATAAAACCTCTAATATTTCAATACTAATAAAAGCCATAGTTTTTTTAGGACTTTAATCTAAAATACACTTCCGTACAGATCAAAATATCTGGTTGTCCCCTTTAATTTATGATACCCTCTTGTAAAGGAAGTGTCTGCTTTAGCCTTACAAAAATGAAAAGAAAAAAAAATGAGAAGGGATGGGTCCAGGTTTTGACGACGAAAAATTAATGGAAACCAAACAAAATTAAATTCGAAAACCAACTAAACCAACAAAAATTTAATACTAAACCTAAACCCCAATTGAAGTGCACGTGTCTCCTCCTTACATCGTCTTCTTCCTGTTTTCTTCCTCTCCATTCCTCCATTGACGAAAATAGAATTTTCAAATTGAAGGTTAGATCTTGTTGTTTTTATGATATTCTTGATTTCATGATTGAATAATCAAATGTATGTCATAGACAAAACAATTAATTATAATTTCAGCTTAATTTGAGGATTTGAAAGTAGAGAAAATTTTGAATTTTGTTGATCATTGTGTTATTAAAATTGATGGGTAAGTTTATTATAACCGTGCATTGATTATTTAAGAGGATATATTGGTTTAATGAGCATCAATCATACTTTTTTTTGGATGAAACTCAACTATCTTGGAATTTCAATAAAAATATAAAAACTTGTTATTTTTTCCTCATTGGAGTCACTGAACTACTTGGGTAAGTGTATTACGAGCTTATATTGTTAATTAGATGGGATAGATTGGTTAAATGAGCAATTAATTCTAATATATCATGATGATTCATAAGAAGAACCAAACTTTCTATGTACTACTAAGCCTAATGGTATTTCTAAGACATATGGGTATAACTAGAACAACTGAAACTACTAAGTGTATTTGTACGACTAGAAAAACTGGGACAACTATGATATAGTGGTACTACAGAGACAACTGGAGAACTACTACAATTATATACTTATAATTGCTTTGTTTTTTTCAGGGGACAATGAGTACAAGTGGTTTTATAGTCTTATGTTTTGACTATGGAAAAATCTATTCAAATGACGGTGATAAAATTATATGGAATTCAGGAGAAGAGGAAATTCACACTTTAGTGATGAAATTTTTTTGGAGGATGTCACTTATATTGGATTAGTGGAGGCTATTTGCAGAAAGGTTTTGATAGATGCAGCTACATCTCAGCTGAAAATTAGTTACTATCCATTGGTCTTGACCAAGAAGAAAGCATCATATATTTGGAATGATGAAGATGGTTTTGGTTATCTACTACAAGTGAGTGAAGATCAATGTAGAAGTCTTCTACATGTGGAGGTCATCAATGGTGTTGATGGTAGTCATGGAAGCATGCGTATTTCAAGAAAGGATCATGAAGTTGATGTAGATCCAAGTAATAAGGAGCTGTATTCTACCGCTATAGATGATTTTGAAATGCCGGATAATGAAATGCAAGACAATGAGATGCAACAAAATGGTACGGATCATGTAGATAGATATGAGCACGTGTATGATGATACTGAAGCCATACCTTCTCAAGGAAACTCGCAAGAAAATGAGGGATGGGAAGATGGTTTAGATATATACAAAGGGGAGGAATTTGACAATCGGCAGGACCTGCAAGCTCTCCTGGCGAAAGATGCACATGATAATGGTTTTGAGTATGAAACGAAGAATTCTTAACGTACACGTTTCGTGGAAAAATGTAGGGGAACAGAAGATGGATGCGATTGAAATTTAAGAGCTTCGGTGCATATGAACTCAAATAGTTTCACTATTGGCACTTAAAACAAGGTGCACACATGCTCTCGGGTTACTACAAGTACGATTAGACAAAAAAAGAAAGGTACACCACACTTAGTTGTGTCTGCTTTGGCTCAATACTATTCACATCGATTAGACACACTAAATCCAAAACAGTGATCAATATGGTTCAAAGCAGGCTTATTGTGAAAGTATCATACTCGACAGAGCTGAGAGGCAAAAATAAAGCTGCTAATGAGGTGCGGGAAGTTCTGATGGAAGTTATCGATTACTGTATTCTTATTTGTACATGCTAAAGTAAGTGAATCATGGTACACGGACTTGTGTGGAATTAGATGAGATAAAAAGGTTTAAGTACCTGTTATTTGCATTGGGAGCTTGCATATAAGGGTTTCTATCGATGAGAAAAGTCATCATTGTAGATGGAACCCATCTGAAGCACGTGTTTTGTGGAATTCTAATCGTTGCTTCAGCTTAGGATCCTAATCATCACCATTATCCCGTTACTTTTGGTGTAGTTGATAGTGAGAAAGATGCAAGTTGAACGTGGTTTCTTAGTCAGTTGAAGTCCGTAATACCAGATGTCCCTGAAATGGTGTTTATCGAATCAATTCAAAACAAATACCAGTTATATTTTAATTGGGGACACCATTGATCAACCATTCCAAAGATCAAAAACGGGAATGTAGAACTGGAATGTGTCCCATTTGGATCCAATAGAAAACCTCATATCATCAAATGCTTAAAAGGGACTTTTAATGAGTATGGAGCCCAATGACAATGAATACCACTTGAAACAAGCATTAGGGGACTCCTAAATGAGGATGGAGAAGATCTAGACCTTGTTTCTCATTCAATTGGAGACCCATTGATCAACCATCCCAAAGACCAAAAACGGGATTCTAGAACTGGAATGAGTCACATTTGGATCTAAAAGGGAACTCCATGTCCTCAACTGCTTAAAATGGACTTTTAATGAGTATGGAAGCCAATGATAATGAATACCACTTGAAACAAGCATTAGGAGACTCCTAAATGAAGAAAGAGAAGATCTAGACCTTGTTTCTAACTCAATTGAGGACACCATTGATAAATCATCCCAAACACCAAAAACGAGAATCTAGAAATTGAATGCCATTTGGATCCAAAAAGGGACATTCATGTCCCCAAATGCTTTAAAAGTGACTTTTAATGAGTATGGAAGTCAATAACAATGAATATCACTTGAAACAAGCATTCAGGAACTCCTAAATGAAGAAAGAGAAGAAATACCAATTATATCAAATCAATTCAATAAAAGAAATATTAATCATAACTAATCAATTCAAAGCAAATACCAATTACTAACCACAAGTTTAAAAAACTAAATATCCTGAAATCTAACCTTAGTTTTTCCAAGCTTATCATAATTCTCTTCTAGTGGAAAGCCTCTCATGCCACAAATAACAAATTTATCTTTGCACATTTGTGGCATTCATCCTTATGGCCTTGTACTGGTTCTCTGAATTTTTTTCTCAGAACAGGAATACATTCAAACGCCAGAACCTACAAAAATAAAATTATTTCTTCAATTTAAGAATATACTCAATTAATTATAATTATAAAAATAGAAAATTACGCTCAATTATTATACTGAAAATTAACATTTGCCTCCAAATGAATTATGAATCCAGCAAAATTCAATGTTTGTTTGTTGTGCATTTCATAAGATGCCTCACTTTATCGATTGACTTTACAGCATGTTAAAAGATCAATCGCCTCCAAGGATATGTCTCACAGACCTCCAGATCATTTACAATTCTTAGAATGAAGGGATCTATAGGTTCATTCACCTTAGAGGTTCCTCTAATAACTGTGGCAAGGAAATACAATACAGCCATCTGCAACCTATCTCCACATTCTTTCATCGACAATAACCTCTATTTCACCTTTTTGATTATTACTGTCTTAACCTTCTTAAAGTGTCTGTCCTTGAACTTATTGCTCCCCAACGTCTTATGATTTTCTGGATATCACACTCTAATCCTGAAATGAGGGCATGCTGATAAAAGGATTTTTTTTTTCCTTATCAATACCTTGTAGTAAGGTTGTCAATCCACTTGGGAATAAACTAACTCATCAAAGATGCAAGATGAAAGCTTAATCTAAATGCAAACAGGATTTTTCAGGTGATTCTAAAGCTAAAAAGCTAATAAGATGCTAAAGAAAAAGCAAGTAAAATAAACAAGGATTCAATAAAAAATAGCAAAAGCAAAGCAAGAAACTAAAAACAGGGTGATCAAGCAATAAAGAGAGGTACTAGGCCTTTTGGGTAAAGGTTATTGATTAAGATGACCAATTGGTGATTGGAAAATGCTAAACAAGATCAAAGAACAGTCCTAAGGCTAAGAAGACTAATGAAAATCAGTCCACTCTCATGACAAAGATTCTATGCAAACCAAGTAATAACATCAATTCTCATTGGAAACTACAAGGATCGCATGCATTAAAAACAATTAATAAGGTCACTAAGCATGTTTGACATCAATTCTCATTGGAAAAACATGCAAAGCTCTAATTGAGTTTGGTTCATGAATTTCAACAAACACCTTATGGGCATGGAAACACCTAAGGTCTAGACTAAGAGAGACTAGCTCTAATGTAGCATTAAAAACACTCAATCAGAAAGGAAACAACAAATAAACATTAAACATCCCCAATCACCTTATAATCACCATTAATCTACCTAACTCATAAGTTTAATAGTGAAATTACTCACCAATCATCATGAAAATACATAAATCCAAGATGGTTAGATGCGTAATCATGAGATTAATAAGGTAAAACAAAGAAAAATGAAAGATAAACAAAATTAAAAAAAAATAATTGTCTTTAAGATTAAAAGAAGAACACAAGGGTTTTTAGGTTTATCTCAAGGATCCCCCTCTATGTCTCTAATTAGGTTATAACATATTTATAATAGTTTAAAATAAATTAGGTTATATCCAACAAGCTGGAACCAACCCAAAAAAGAAAAGAGAAAAATGCAAAAAGTCAAAGGTGGTCAAAGGTCGCGCGCACGATAGCGGGGTAATTATCTCGCTGGATCACCTTGCTGTCATCACTTACTCCGTGGCGCCTGAAATCGCCTCGCCATATCACCCCGCTAGCAGAACTCAAGTTATGGCGAGGTGATTACCTCGCTGGATGACATCGCTGGCGGCATGGTAAAAACTCATATAAAACGTGACGACCCAAATCACCTTGCTGTCAACGCTTGCTCTGTGGCACCTGAAATCACCTTGCCAGATCACCTTACTAGCAGCACTTCGGATGCTTTTTCCATTTTTTTTTTACTTAACTCCTTTCCATTCACTCCAAATCCACAAGATAACCACTCCAAGACCTGATTGAGATAATTCACACAAATGCAAACCTAAACATACCTAAATGCAGCTAAAATGATAAAAAAAAAAAATGGTTAAGAAAACATGCTTAAAACCTATGAAAAACTATTAACATCACATGCTCTCTCAAGGAGTAACGGATGGGAACTCCATTCACCACAAACCACCGAATTGTCTGAAGAATTAGCATCCATATGCCCTGCAGCTTGCGGTTTTTTTTCCTCACCATGTGGAAGATGTGCTGAAACTGAGGTTGCCTTTTAAACCATGCCAATTCTGTTGAAAACTTCTTCAACTTAAACAGCTCAACAGTCTCATATACGTGACAGCGTGTTTGTATCTTGGATGGCTTTGTATACTGGCTATTATTTAAGAAAAATTCCAGAGGTTCTCCGGTCCGCTTCCCTGCAAAACAAAGACAATTTCAGTTTAGTTATACCTAGTCATTCCTAGTTGTCCACTAAGAATAGTTAAACCTATTTATTCTTAATTTTCCAAACCTATATAGTTAATCCTAGTGATTCTTAGTTGTCCACCTAAGAATATTTAAACCTATGTATTCTTACTTATCCAAATCTATATAGGTAATCCTAGTCATTCTTAGTTGCCCATGCCTAATTGGTTAAACCTAGTAGTTATTAGTTAACTCTCATAACATAAAACTAAGGGGGTTTTAGTGGGACTTGGATTTTTAATGACTTTTAAAATTTTCAGGTTCTATTGTTATTGATTTATGAATTTTAACATTCTTCCTAAAATCTAGTGTTATTGGTTTGATAATTTTTTAATTCCACACAAAGTCTATTGTTATTCAAAAAGTTTGGTTTTTAAAAATTTTATGATTCTATTAAATCTAGTGTTATTGGGAGTTTGATTTTAAGCAATTTAACTCATTAAACAAAATTTTGAGAATATTGTATATATCCCTAAGATTTTTAAAATCATTATTATAAATTATTTTTATAGATTTTCTAAATATACACAACTCTCTACAACTCTTTCCAAATTTAACAAATCTCTCAATTCTTAAAATCAACAAAATTTTTATAAATCCAAGTCCCACTAAAACCCCCTAAAACTTTTTGTCATCAGTTCACCAAATTGTTTCAAACCAACATAATAGAAATTTCTCAAAGAACAACACTTGATGTTGAAAAAGCTCATAACAATCTTCATGGCAACACACTAATTGGAATATAGTTGCATTGATATACACATAAGCTTCACAAAATTATGTGACACAAATTCAAATATATGACTAGTTGAAGTGAGAATTTCCTTTTACTCAACAAACAAACGACTAATTAATGACTCTTCTCAATTTCAATTTTGAACTAAGTACCTTTGATGTTGAAAATATTTTTTTATTTTCGGACCCATATTGGAGTCTGAAACAGTCGTTCCATACTCCACGTTGTTTGGAGGCGGAGGCGGAGGCGGAAGCGGAGTGGAATTTTTCCTCTTCTTAGAGACGCCTCCACTCTGTTTCTTACCCTTCCGCTTTGCTATATCCTAGTAAATACAAACACATAACTGCTTAATTGACGGCAAAGATATGAACCAAATACATGAAGAGATGAACCAAAGAGAACATAATTACGGGAGGAAATTGATTTTAACTCGAAGAAGAAGAAGGTTTGAAAGAGGTGTTCTGGTGTGCTGTTGTTGATCGGAGATGATTCCGTTTCTACGGAGAAAAAGAATGACGACTATGACGAGGAAGGAGGAAGAAGAAGAAATCGTGGTCCACAAAGTCCAGAAATCGTTGAGTCCAAAAAAACAATTTTTGTCGCTTTCGGATTAGGGTTTGTTGATCGGGAATTTGGGGAATTGGTTTAATCACGATTTTTTTTTTTTTTAAAACCAAAACTTTTAATTCAAACCTACTTCGAACGAATGAGTTGGTCCATCCTATTTGCTTTAGTTGATCTTGTAATTTAGATGTTTTATTAAACCCTTCTCTATTTTTCAACTGTTTTCGATTTAAATAAAAATATAAAAAAACTCTGTTTTAAATATAGATTATCCGAGATTTTCTTCTTGTACGGAGGAGCATACAAGATTATAGTCCGTTTATTAATCAATTTTGTTCTCTGTTTAGAACAAAAAAAAAAAAACTCTTATTCACCAAAAAGAAAAAAAAAAAGAAAAAAAAAAAATCTTTAAATTTTTGATGATGATAACGGATAACTTTATTATCACGTCAACTACCCACACGACTGCTTGTTGAAGTTCAAACAGAAATTGAGCCAAAATATTCGGATATATCTTTAACAATATTCGGATGTGGAAGAAAATGTCGTCTCAGATCTAACAACCATATATTTGTTTTACATTTTATGCAAAAATAATTTTACCATAACTTGTCTTCCTTCATCTTTGTACCATGACTTTGTAATATTATCTTCGCATTAATCAATTTTTATTTTAGCCGAAAAAAAAGTTTACCATAATAAACCCCAAAAGTTTGAATTTAAAATTTGTTAAACGATCCTTTACGCGTGGAATTGAGGTTGTACTTGTACATAATCCAAGTAATTAATAAAAAATAAAAACGGCAGCTTATCTTTATGTGTAAGGGTAATTTGGTGAAACCAACAAAACCCAAATTTCAAACTTTTAAAAAATCAAATACTAAAACCGGATACAGTAGGTAATTTTCCAACTAACACCGTCACGTGTCCAGTTCATAAAAAAGACCCCGATCACATGCCAAGAGAATAATTAAAAGTATTTTAAACTCCTTTATATTTTCAAAATTAGTTTTATTTTTCTAAAAGCATCCAATAACCAAAGGCGGTACTCGATTCAAATATTCACCCAGTTGGGATATAAAGAGACAGCGAGGAGATATAATCCTCTGTGCCACGGTGTATCATAATATTTTTGTTTTCTTTTTTTAAAAAGTTTTGAAACAGAAGAAGAGTAGCTACCACTCCACTCTTTTCGTCGTCGTCTCTTCTTATACATACGCTTCCTCTTTGTCTCTCCATTTTCAATATTTTTATTAAATCCTCCATTGTTGTCGTCTCAAAGCTTTTCTTTATCTACAACAATACGTGCTCTTCTCTCCCATTTCTTTGGATTTTCTTGTTGTGAAGAATCTTGAAATCACGATGGAGAAAAACACACCGGTGAGGAAACCACACAATTCGACGGCGGATCTACTCACTTGGCCAGAAAATCAACCGTTTCAGTCACCAGCCGCCGCAGCCAGATCACACCAGGTAATATTATTACTACTAGTTGAGTTGATTTCACGATCTACGTTCAGATTTTTTGTTCTTGAATATTGGAATTTGATTCGTTTTGATTTTTTTTCGGTTTTATTTGAATTGGTGGGAAACAATCGTAGCCGTCGGATGGGATCAGCAAAGTGGTGTTTGGAGGACAAGTAACAGACGAAGAAGTGGAGAGTTTGAACAAGAGGTGAGTAAGAGAGAGATCTGATGAATTTTTATTTTATTTATTTTTCCGAATTTAGGACAAAGTAAAAAAAAGGAAGCGGTTCTGTTATTTAATGCGGAACAAACAAGTACGAAAGAATCTGTCAATTTGTTACTTTGATGAAATTGATCCTGTCGTTTATTGGACCCTATAGAATGTTTTTTTTTTTTTGGGATTCATTGGTCAGGAGAGAGTTTTATAATTAATGCACTTTGGAACATATATGCTAATCACTTAAATTACCTTTTTCTGATCTTGTTTGTTTCATTCAAACTTCTCTTTTTTGTCGTAGTGAATGGAAAAATTCTTGCTAATTTTATTACTTTTTTAGGTAATTACGGCATAAATTTAGGTTGTTAATATTTTAGGTGTGTAATAAATAAAATGGAAATCTGAGGTTCATTGGTTTTGACTTTTTTGTAGGAAGCCTTGTTCAAACTACAAGATGAAGGAGTTCACAGGGAATGGGATCTTCTCTGTGTATGAAGAAAATGATGAGACCGGGAGTGCGAATCCGGCAACAAACGGCAAAACAAGAACGGTTTGTGTCTCCTTCTTGATAATTGGAACCATTTTTGTGTTGCTTGACCAATGTGTGTGTGTATGTGTTTGGAATGTTCAGCAACCAGCACCAGCAATTGTTAGTCACATATCGTTTGGGGAAGCAGAGATTGTAACTCCGAAGAAACCAGCAACAGTCCCTGAAGTGGCGAAGCAGCGTGAGCTAAGTGGTACACTGCAAAGCCAATCTGATGCTAAGCTTAATAAGCAATTTTCAGATTCCAAGTTTAAGGAACTGAGTGGTCATAACATCTTTGCTCCCCCACCTGAAATCAAACTTCGTCCTACGGTTCGTGCCTTGGCTTATAAAGACAACTTCGACTTGGGAGAATCAGATACTAAACCCGTAACGCTCTCTAACATTTCTACTTATTACTCCGTCTTATGTTAGAATATCCCACTTCAAAAGTGGAAAATGATTCAATGATCACTCGCAGGATGGGGAACTGAAGACGGCCAAGAAGATTCCGGACAGGAAGTTCATGGATTTGTCTGGAAACAATGTATTCAAAGGAGATGTTGCGTCTCCGTCTGTGGCTACGGCTGAGAAGCTTCTAAGCACTGCGAAGTTGAAGGAGATAAGTGGCAATGACATATTTGCAGACGCAAAGGCTCAGTCTCGTGACTACTTTGGTGGCGTACGCAAACCACCAGGCGGAGAAAGCAGCATTGCTTTGGTCTAAAAAGAAATTTCGAATCTACTCTACCAAAAAATAATTATATAGTCCAAAATTTAAATTTCTCTAAAAACTTAGAAGGGTCTAACTATTTATCATTTCCATTATTACAGATAATGAACTTTTGGATGTTTCTCTATTTTTTTTATGTTTCCTGATTTGTGTGATTGGTGGTTAATGGTTATGAATTGATCGAGATAGGTAAATCGATCGGACTTTGTGGAGTTTCTTACCGGAAAACTAATCTGGTCTTTTAGGACTTTTGTGTTTTTCTTTGTATGTTTAGACTTACTATGACGTTGTATACTTGTATGTGTTGCCAACTATTGTTGGGTACTAGATTGGTTTTATTGATTATTATGTGGATATTCTGTCCTTCAAGAAAAAGTTTGTAGACTGTTTCTTCGAAAACTGTAGTATACGTTTGGCGCAGTTGTTAGGAAGTCTATTTGTTTTTCAGAAAACCACGTTTAGCCCTTATGAGCAAACACAAATGAGGTATAGTCCTCTCCATCTCCTCCTCCTACTCCTGTGTCATCTTCTTACAAAACTCCTTCTCCAGCCTCATCAGCTCCATCTTCATATTCTTAATCTTCTCCTCATCCCTCAATTCCATCTCCTCCTCCTCTATCTCCTCTTTACAAATCTCCTTCTGCAGCCTCGTCAGCTCCATCTTCATATTGTTAATATTCTTCTCATACCTCATCTCCATCTCCTCTTCCTCCTGTATCATCATCTCACAAAACTCTTTCTCCAGCCCCATCAGCTCCATCTTCATATTCTTAATCTCCTTCTCATCCCTCATCTCCATCTCCATCTCCATCTTCAACTCTTCTAACTCCTTCTCCAGCCTAATCAGCTCCATCTTCATATTCTTAATCTTCTCCTCATCCCTTATCTCCATCTTCTCCGCCTCCTCTATCTCCTTACAAATCTCCTTCTGCAGCCTCGTCAACTCCATCTTCATATTGTTAATCTTCTTCTCATCCCTCAACTCCATCTCCTCCTCCTCCTCTATCTCCTCTTTACAAATCTCCTTCTGCAGCCTCGTCAGCTCCATCTTCATATTGTTAATCTTCTTCTCATCCCTCATCTCCATCTCCTCTTCCTCCTCTATCTCCTCTTGACAAATCTCCTTCTGCAGCCTCGTCATCTCCATCTTCATATTGTTAATCTTCTTCTCATCCCTCATCTCCATCTCCTCTTCCTCCTGTATCATCGTCTCACAAAGCTCCTTCTCCAGCCCCATCAGCTCCATCTTTATATTCTTAATCTCTTTCTCATCCCTCATCTCCATCTCCATCTCCATCTCCATCTTCAACTCCTGTATCTCCTTCTTACAAAACTCCTTCGCCAGCCTAATCAGCTCCATCTTCATATTCTTAATCTTCTCCTCATTCCTTATCTCTATCTTCTCCGCCTCCTCTATCTCCTTCTTACAAATCTCCTTCTGCAGCCTCGTCAGCTCCATCTTCATATTGTTAATCTTCTTCTCATCCCTCATCTCCTTCTCCTCCTCCTCCTGTATCTTCTCTATCTGTATCTCATAATGATCACGATAAAGCCCTAATATAAAGTGTAAACAAGGAAACAGATGAGAGGTTTTTATTTGTTACCAAGAATCAAGAAGCAAGCGGCAAAAGAGCAAATTTATGTACATAGAAACATAGAGCCAGTACGAGTGCCAGGTGGACAATCCCTTGCCCTTGGCCTTAACATGGATTTGGACTTGGACTTGGACTTCGTAGGCCCGAAGGAACAGCTTTAACTACAAGATCCATTCCTCCCATGTTAGATCCACTTAGTTTAACAGCATTTTCTACACATCTTTCTCCAAGAGAAGAATTTCAGCACGCCTGTAAAATTGAAAGAGACAAAGTCTTGCCATCAGGGAACGCAACGGATGGACCAGTAAGGACTAGCCCCTTGGGTTCAGACCAAGAGAATACCTCTGAGAACGACTGGCGAACCCAGATAATCTAATATATCAAAGATGGCACCACTCCACCAGACAAATGGGCCACCATAAAACTAAAATGCCAAAGCGCGAGGTATTGTGTCTTGAGAGAGGAACTCTTCAAAAGAAGCCTATCCGGACCATACCTCAAATGCATATATGGACAACAACCCCGCGAAGTAATGATCCAAGCTCATGAAGGATCATACGGAAGTGATACAGGCGGGAGAACCCTCGCGATAAAGATCAAACGACAAAGCTACTTTTGGCCCAAAATGAAAGCAGAATGTGAAGCATTCTCGGCAAAATGCAACAACTGCCAAAGGCACGCCCCCATAATCCATCATCCCGCGGAGCACCTCTCCTCCAAATCATCACCATACCCTTTCATGATATGGTCGATGGACATAGTAGGACCTCTGGTCACTTCCGGGAAGAAGAAAGGGAAGTACTTGGTAATTATGACCGACTACTTTACAAAGTGGGTTGAAGCCGAATCTTTTCAACTAATAAAGGAAACACACATGAAAGAATTTGTGTGGAGGAATATAATCAGCAGACATGGAATTCCACACGAGATCCTAACCGATAACGGAGGACAGTTCATTTCCAACGAATTCAAACAATTCTGCAAAACATGGTGTATTAAAATCACTTACTCTACACCATGCTACCCGCAAGGGAATGGGCAAACGGAAGCCACCAACAAATCCATTATGGACAACATAAAGAAAAGGCTGGGTGTGACCAAAACCAGGTGGAGCGACAAGCTCACAGGGGTACTATGGGCTTATAGGACCACTCCCCGAAAAGCCACTGGAGAAACTCCTTTCTCTCTGGCCTACGGAATAGAGGCCGTAGTTCCGGCAGAAATCTTGGTGACGAGCGTTCGCAAGACCACTTGCCCTGAAAACGAGGAGCTCAACAATCAAATGATCGTGGATGAATTGGAAAACGGGTACGTAGGCAGCTCGCATCGAGTTCAGCCGCCCCACCACTCAACACCCTCGAGCTTCTTCGCTGAGAGCCATCACACCTGATGCTGAATGAAGAGCAAGACAATGTTCCACACGAGTTGTAAAACACCTAATTTGTATTTATCCCTTTTTCATTCTTTCATGCCAAATGTTTTTATCCGACCTCGAAATGGTCTTATTCAACGGTCTCGTAAAACAGTCTTGTCTAGTAATCGGTTTCAAACACAAGCAACCTCGACCCAATCTTTGAAATGTTTCCTCGAACGATTTCAGAACGATCTGAAACGGGTACCCTTGACCTCACCCACAAGCAAACCACCTTAGTCCAGTCTCGCAAAAAAAAAAAACGGTCCCATCAAACGATCTCGAAAAGCAACCTAAGTCAAGAGAACTCGACGAGCTTGAGCAATTTCAAGAACAAATATACAAAAAAAGGGAGAACTACCGTACCCAAGCCTGCAACCTCACATTATGACGGTTCAATTAGTTCACATGCTCCAAATTTCCTTTGGCCAAACAATTTGGACTAAAAAAAAATAGGAGGGGGGGGGGGGGGAGGGAACCATGCTAGGGA
The DNA here is from genome assembly GCA_900406495.1 of Sisymbrium altissimum. Classification (NCBI taxonomy): domain Eukaryota; kingdom Viridiplantae; phylum Streptophyta; class Magnoliopsida; order Brassicales; family Brassicaceae; genus Sisymbrium; species Sisymbrium altissimum. The sequence goes on from OVBI01000936.1 coordinate 15,688, forward strand.
TGACCTTGTTTGGGCAAAAAATCCCCATGCCTCGCCTCGTCCTAAAATTCAACGACGTCACCTTGAGACATAAAATGATGAGTTTAAACGAGCTCATACTAAATATATAATAATAGTTTCTTAAGCTCGATCAAGAAAATTATTTTCTGAGCTCGATTACATCCCAAACTTCAGGCTTTAAAGCAACTCAAGCAGTCATTTCTTAACACGTTTGGTCCTTCACTACCTCAGCAAGTTTAACAACCAAACCAAGAAAGAATAATAATGAGGATAGAAAGTAAAATCTAAAAACAAAGTAATTTGATAAAACAAAAACAAAATCCATCGTCACCGGCAACAACAAATCCAACAAGAATAAAATAAAAACTTTCCTATAAATCAGATCTTTGATTATTCCAAATAAAGAAAAGAAACACCCAAAGCAAAGATAAATAAAAAAAAAACTTGGAGAGCTCATCTACTCTCCACCATTCCCATCAGCCTTGTCTCCTTCGCGAACAGCCACGCCCACGACCTTAGCCTACACATTCGAACCAAATTGGTCCAGACTGACTGGAACGTTGGTAGCTGGATCGACCTGCATCACCGAATCCTATAAGATGGTTAGTAAAGGAAGCTTGCTAATCAAAAAGTCTGACACGACAGCTGCAGTCACCTCCTCCAATGCAGCATTTTTCTTCTTCGCCATCTCGTCGACATCTTTGACCATATCAACCTCACCCGTCGCAATCTCCTCTAAAAGGTTAAAGATTAGCCAAGATCTCTTGCAGTTTTACCTCAGCATCAACTTCGACAGACTTCGCCTCCCACTTAGCTTTTACCATTTGAAGGACATCTAAATATTTCGCAGATACCTCCCTCTTTGCCGAACGGGAGGCCTCTCGAATAGCAATCTCTTGATCGGCGACAAGCTGTCTCTTCTCCCTAACCAATCGAGCTGCGCTATCAATGGCATCCTTGCCCTCACGCTGAAGAACCTCGATATGAGTAGCAGAATTCTTCAACTTCTCTTTATAGTCTCCTTCAATGGCTACGAGCTCGTTAACCCGAGCTTCATACTTCTGAACTTCTGCAAGCTCTCGCATGAATCCATCACGTGTCTTGGCCACTTGCAAATTAGTGTTGAGCTCTGCCATCACCTTCAGACACTGCTCGAGCTCAGAACTCCGAGGAGCCTCCTTTGCCTTCTGCTTATGGATGGCTATTTCATCGCTTCAAGCGACTATAAAAAAAGAGAGAGAAACACATTAATAATGCATCAGCCACAAAGACTTATAAAACGTACACAAAAAAAAAACAAGGAACTAAAACTGAGTTTGTAATCTCACTTTCCCATGAGCATACATCACGCCAATATAAGCTTCGCGCTCAAACATGTCTTTAATGGCGGGAAGCTGACAGTTTGGCGGTTTGAAGTGCCTTAACAAGTAAGCAACTCCTTCATGATCATCGGAAATGGGACAGTCTTTCTGGGGTTTGAAATGCCAGTGGTAGGATTTGCTCCCTACTGAAGCACTGGACAAACTCTGCCTCACATCAAGCTCTCAGACGCCCCCTCCAGTGTTACCTCCAAATTCCGACCTCTGCCTTTTAGAGTGTAGGGCGGAGACATCCTCATGATCTCTCTCGTTCGAATCCTTGGACCCATTATAAGGGGACCTCACTTCGATCGGAGCTGTCATAGGCATGACCTCGGCTCCCAGGTTCACAAAGGGAGGCAGGGTCGGAGGTATGGCGAGCCTCCTGCTCGACTATTCTCTTTGAGGAGCGAGGTCGTCTCGCCCGAAGCACGGGTTAACGCCTCGGCTAGCTCACCAGTTTTGATACGACCAGCTAGGTCGATTGGCCCTTTACGAGCATGGCGCGTAGTTGGTCTCCTTGACATTTTGTTTGGAGCTACGGTACTAGCAGTGAACTCGAGTCAGGGATCGCATAATTTTCTGTATGAAACCAGATATCAAAATCGTTTAGCAAAGTAAAAGGCGCAAACCCACATACTCATTCTCTAAAAGAAAAAATAAACGAAACTAATCTGGGATAGCAGCTCCCTTGTTTTGAACTCTGAGTAGTGAAGGAAGGGGAGATGCCTTGTTTGGTAGGTGCAAGCTCCAAGCTAGGCGAATCATGTCGTAGGAAAACATGTCCCAAAGAACTCTCTCACGAGCGAGTTTTGCGATCAGTGTAGCAGTGTTCGAATCTAATGGAATCGAATCAGGCGTCTCTACAACAATGTATGAGACCTCAGTTAGTCAAAGATGCAATAGAGATAGAGTCGTATAGAATATATAATAAAAAATTCCTAGTCTAACCAACGCTAGAGGCCCAACTCGTTGGGATGACTGTAAAGTCAAAATCACCCACAGAAGCCTCATTTATCTGAAAGAAAAACACTTGATCCTTCCAAGTATCCCTAATAGGGACACCTTCGAGAATTTTTTGGAAACGAGGCGACAGATAGTAGGTCCCAGGATATCCGATATTCTCCTTGACTGAGAAAAATTTGATGATATGGCTGGAATCAATACAGCAGTTCTCCACTTGAGCTCTGACCCCAATCCCGATCACTTGACGGACAAAGTTATGAAACATTTGAGGAAATGACAGTTGCAGCTGCACCAGCATTTCGAGCAGGAGGCGTGGGAGTGGAAAGGTCAGCCCACACTTCTCGAAGTAAGTGGTGTACGCGCAGCAAAACCCAGGTCTCACGGTCTCTAGAGATTCTGCTTTGCTGGGAAGCGTTATATCCACAATATCGGGGGTGCCACATTGCCTGAGCGTTTGGAGATGTGCGAGATTAAGTTTTGATTGAACATGGGGACCAAACTGTTCGCCTGAGTGGTCAGAAGCAATAGTTTTCCCTTTTCGGCGAGAGGCCATGGAAGCTGTAACGTCCCCAAACCTCACTAAGTCCCGAGACATAGGCCAAAAAGGACCAAGGAGAAAAATTGCTCAGTTAAAGTCCGGTAAAGGGGTCAATGGCCCATGTGGGAACTAAGCCCGGGGGAATGAGAGTTCTGTCCAGGCAAAAGTGAGTTAAAAGGAGATGAAGTCCTAGTGACACTCTAGCTCGAGTAGCTGGAGCAGCTCAGGGTCTAGCTCGGCCAGCTGGAGGGAGTGTCCCACAGCTAAGGCCGGCTGGTCACCTAGTGAGCTAGCTGGGTGATCTAGTGTCCGGGGTGAGGCAGTTACCTCCGGGGATGAGCTGATGAGACAGTGGGACGGTTATGGGCTATGTGTACGCAGGGGTGCAAGTTTCGGGTGCGATTGGTCCAAGGGATGCCTTGAACCATTGCGTCTGCTCCTTGGTGCCTCCTGGTGGGGCAAGGGCCACGCCTATAAATAGACCCCCCCCCCACCCCCACGGTTTTCATGATCAGATCCCAGACAGAGAATTCGTACTCTGCAGAGGAAAAACCGTTAGAGAGAGTTAGAGAGAAAGAGAGTAATCCGAGAAGAAGGAAAGGGTTTCCCTTCCGGGTTCAGAGAGGGACGAAGGCCAGGAGAGTAATCCAATGGGGGAAGGAAATCCGGCCAAAGATAAGGGAAAAGCCACGGCTACCTTTGATCATGTCTCAAAGGTATGTGTTGGTTCCTAGCCACACGTTTGATCCTGTCGCCGGTTTGTGTCCGTGCGAACTGAGAGCCGGGATGGACGGACCACGTGTTTACAACCGCCTCTGTTTGTCTGTCTCTACATTTCTGAACGGCTGATCCCATGAGTCTTATGAATGCGGTTCATACTCATGAGTAATCGGTTAATCCGCCGTATTTCGATATCATGTTACCAAGAGGTGCGCGTGAAAAGGCACAAGGGTTTGGTCCGCGAGAGCATTCGGATCAAGGCCATATAAAACCCCTTGGTCCCGCACATTCCCAATTGGTATCTCATGAACGGGTGCGACCAGGACCGAATGTTGCCTTTCGGATTCTTTGTTCGGAAAAGAACTAAGGATGAACGACGGGCTGTTCGGATTGCATGGTTAGTAGGCGCGCATGGTCTATCATACCGCAGGAAGGACTTAGCGACGGTCGGGTCCCGTCCCATGGCCGGAACTACCAGTGGTCGAACGGGTGCGAGTCGCGAACAGTTGCGACTGTTTGGCGGTCGATCGTGAGATCGACTAACATCATGGCAGGTGAAGGTCGGACATGATGGACCAGTGCGGGTGCGCAAGCGCTCACAGGCAGCTTGGCGACGGCCGGTTGATCCTGTGACTGGTAAAGCCATTTCGGTCGGGAAGTCATGGACGTGGCAACACTGAGCCGTGCAGCGGTCTGCCTTTGGGCGATACGTGCCAAGAGGTGCCACGGCCTATGGCCGATGGTCACTCTGAGCAAATGGTCACACCGTTTTTTCCTAAGGCTCCCTAACGGTTACCTAGTCAGTGGGGCGGTTGGTTGAATGACTAAGTACCAAAGGGGATAGTTTTAAGAAAATCCTAGGCTAACTGATTAGGAATTAGGGGGGGGGGGGGGAANATGTGCATGTTTTTAATATGGTATGGGACGTATTAACAACATGTCGATATTTTCAGGTTCCGAGTCCGATCACAGGGGCAACCCGGCTGAATGCTCGGACAGGCGGCCAGAAGAGAAGTGGTGTGTGTCAAGAACGTGTCAGATTAGGATTGGTCTTTAGAAATACCTTGGGAAAACATTGTATATTGTATCGAATCCGTCTTTTATTTCTATAAAAGGTCTCATGTTCTTGATTGCCTTATTTATCGGTTAAGATAGAGAACCTCCCTAGGTTAAGTAAGGATGTAATGAAATCCGCCTTAATTCCTTCGGGAACTAGGAAAGTGACAAACCACTCGGATCAAGATATCCGGGTCGGGGCTTTACAGAAGCAAGTGAGAGGTGGTTGTTTTGCTTGAAAACAACAAAAATACTAATAACGATATAAAAAAAAAACAACAAAGAAGGAGTCTTCTTCTTGACCAAGATCTGTCGAAGTGGGAACTGAGAGGGAAGAGTATAAAATCATGAAATAATTTCTTTACTTTCTTTATTTTCCCAGAAATACCAAAAAGAAAAGAAAGAGATTATCTACTTCCCAATTTCGATGAATATGATGAAAGGAAGAAATAATCACAAAAGGCAGTTACCTTAATAATATGCCGGCTGATTTGCTTTAACGAGGTGACGTGGAAGTTATTTTATAGTCAATAAAGCGTATCTTCCCTCGATATCTGCGGGACTCTTCGTGAAACTATTGATTTCCTTTCCAAAAAATAATAACCCTTGAACAAGATAAAATCTTTAATAATAATAAAGATTCCAGCCCACATGATCTAGTATCCTTGTGAAGTCCGGACGTGAGGATTCTTTTCCTGATCTCGACATCCATTGCCTGATTTTTAGAGATGTGAATCTCCACAAAATTAAATCCATCAGTGGAGCTTCAAACAGACATGTCATCGAGGAATGGGCTGCACCCATTGAGAAGCGGTTCAGCTCATCTAATGAGCTGGGGGGCTTCTGTTGGGCCCAGACCAAGCACGATCCAACCAAGGATATAAAATTGACGGATTGTAGCCCATTAGCAGCCAGTCCACTTAGCCAGCTCGAGTTCAAATGGATAAGTAGGAGGTAATTCACAATGGAACGAGATACAGGGAGAGGAGGAAAGAAGAGGTCGTCGTAGGAGCTGAAAGATCCCGGAAGATCAGGGGCAGTAACAAACGATGACCTAGTTTATAAAAGTAAGAAGATAACATGATACAGAGATAGAGAAAAATACGAGTAGAACAATACACATTTTTTGTACTAGCATTTCAATATATACAATACAAACTCCATTTCTTTCTTTATTGTTGAATTCTCGATAACCTTTGGTTAATAGATCATCAAACCTCAGCTCCCCTTAAAAGTTACCTTGATAAATTGTGGTGTGAGCATTCGGAACTCACAAACACAACCTAAGAGAACACACCTAATCCATGGAGAGCACACCAAGGAGAAGAATCATTCCCAAAGCTTATTACATGAAAAATATATTAAAAATTCAAACCGGCAAACAACCAATAGATCCCATGCAGACATACAGTAGTTACCTATTGAAATATATCGGCTAACTAGGAGGAACTAAGCAAAAAAAAAAAAAATCCACATGTTTTGGATTCTCAACTCACAACATAAGCACACAAGAAAGTAGATCAAACCAAAATCTATTATGGTTTATAAGGTATTCAAATTCTATGACAAAGTATGTCCAACATAATAAATTTGGAAAATCATGAGATTATACAATGCCAACCGAGTTTATTCAAGATTGGCAACCATGATACTTTTTCTACTTCTATGAAGTACCAGCCCACACAAGATCATGCGGATCCCCGTATAACCTCAAGAAACCCAATCAGAATCAATTAAGAGAAGTATGAAGACCAAATGATTTCTCATTTTTCAAACCCAATATTTGGTAACCAGGAGACATTTGCGACAAACCAAGGATTGAAGAAATTATTAACCCAGCCAAAATAATTGATTGAAGAATTATTTTGACTGACCTTTCATATATGGATACACTGGCATACATTACATTGAAAAGAAACATTTCCAACAACTACATTATCTTTATTACTGTGTTCTGAGGCTACATTCCATAAACTTAGACACTTCAAATGCTCATAATTTTACACTTAAGTTAACAAGATTAAAAAAAATTAACAATCCTCCTCATTCAGCTAAATCCCATCCTTCACTCCAAGCCTCCAACAACTAGTTTTGTTTAAATGATAATAACTGTGTTATAACTTTTGTACATGAACACTATATAAACTCATCATCATCTCTATTAGTAAACGCTCTAAAGTTATAAACTTAATATATAAATTACTTTATTCCAAAGAAATTTGTTTTTGAATTTGTTCTTATTCGTGAGAAATACTTAAATTTTATAAAATTACGTGGATAAACTTATTTACCAGATTCAAATAATTTTTTCACTCACTTATTGAGTAAATCAATCACTTTTATCAATAACTCCATCGTTTGATATAAGTGAGTCAATCAAACCTCTGTCAACTACCCTACTTTAAATCCATCATTTGATCAAATTGAGAGAGTTGCACAAGTAGTAGTTTGGTTCCATCATATATCCCTTTTAAAGTTTTAATTCTAGGCCTTACATCCCAATCAATCATCAAATTTTTATTCTCATGAATTCCCTAGATAAGAGAGAGATGTGATAGAGAAGAAGAAAAATTAAATAAAAAATGATTGTGTCTCCAACAACTAGTTTTGTTTAAATGGTAATGATTGTGTTATAAATTTTGTACATGAACACTATATAAACTCATCATCATCATTATTAATAAATGTTCTAAAGTCATAAACTTAATATATAAATTATTTTTTTCGAAGAAATGTGTTTTTGAATTTGTTCTTATTCGTGAGAAATACTTAAATTTTATAAAATTATATGGATAAACTTATTTACGAGATTCAAATAATTTTTTCACTCACTTTGAGTAAGTCAATAACTTTTATTTATAACTTCATCATTTGATATAAGTGAATCAATCAAACCTCTGTCAACTATCCTACTTTAAATTTATCATTTGATCAAATTGAGAGAGTTGCACAAGTAGTAGTTTGGTTACATCATATATCCCTTCTAAAGTTTTAATTCCAGGTCTTACATCCCAATCAACCATCAAATTTTTATTTTCATGGATTCCCTAGATAAGAGAGAGATGTGATAGATAAGAAGAAAAATTAAATAAAAAATAGAAAAGACAAGAGAAGTATATGATTGATGTAAATAATAAAATAAACGGTTGATGTAATACCAATTACCAAAGTTTATGTTGTCATAATTTTTTTTCAAATCTCCATGGCTTTTCATGCATTGGATTTGATGGTGGCTCATTTTCCTGCTTTTCTGCATGCATTATTTGTTGACACAATACTACAGTTCTTAAGTTCTGCAACCAACAACTACGTCTTGGATAATTTTATGAAATTAATATTAAATATTTGTATATTTATCTCTATCTTTGTCTTGTACTCACATGCTACAACAATCCTTGATCTTCTTTTTTTTTTTTTTTTGGTATGCAAACGGGAGAAACACCTCCCGCTCTTTATTAATGAAAAAATAGATAATCACTCACGAACATGTCGTGGTCTTACAACACCATCAAAGTCCTCTTGCCACAAAGAAACAATAGACTCAGGAGCACAGTCAAAAGAATGAAAACCCAAAGGTAACAGAAAGGCATGATTGGCTAATCCATCCGCAAGGAGATTCGCCTCTCGATAAATATAAGTAAAACGGACAACCCAGTCCCTCGTTAAGAAGCCATAGCACAAGCGCAATAGGAATGACAAAGGATGAGACTCGCTGATCCCTGTCTTGAAGAAGTCTACCACCATCTCCAAGTCAATCTCGACCTCCAAACGATCCACCCGTTTCTCCCAAGCCAATACAAGACCATAATAAACCCCCCCAGAGCTCAGCAAGAGGCGCTGAACACCGTCCTATGTTAAGGGAAAAGCCCCCACACCAGTCGCCATACTCATTACGCAACACACCCCGCTGTAGCTAGGCCCGGGTTGCCTCTAGACGCGCCATCTGTGTTTACTTTAAACCAACCCGAGGAGGGTAAAGTCCAACTGATCATACGAACTACTCTGGCTGGAGATACCACTCTATCAGAGCTCTCTCGAAAAGCACGATTGAACTCTTTAGCCTTATCCAACACAAACTTCACCCGATCCTTCCACAGCCTGTTATCGCCAAATACATTGCCACACCGCCAGTTCCAGCCCCACCACACAGCCAAAGCAAAGGTCGTAGGCCAGTAACTGGAGGCCGACTGCTCATCTTTTCGAACATTAGAGTCAAGCCATTCTAAGAGGGATTGATTAAAAAGGTACTCCCTCTCCTGTCCGGCACAATACGATTCCAAATACCAAACATAGCTGGGCAATCACGTAAGATATGGAGAGTAGATTCCACCTTTACAAATTTGACAAATCGCAGAGTCTGAAAGATGTCTCCTGAACCGTTCCTCATTAGTCCACAATGCTTGATTCCCTACCAACCAAAGAAAGACTTTCACCCTCTCCGGGGCTCTCACCTGCCATATGCCCTTGAAGAAACACTCCATATTCTGCTTCAGACCTATATCGCGTGTCAGGAGAGTGTAAGCTGACCTCACAGTGAAGGTCCCAGTCGAGGTACCTTTCCACGCCAATTTATCTTTCACCCCTGAGACTAAATCCAAAACTAGGGCACCCAATTCCAGACTACGTTCTTCAGTAATAAAAGGGGATATATGCTCCATATTCCAACCAACCCCCACAATCCAAAAATCTCTGGCCATAAGATCTTCATAACCTGCAGGAAGAGCTTGGGTAATAGATTCCATCAGGGGTCTATCAAAAAGCCAAGTATCCGTCCAGAATTTGACATCTCTGCCATCTCCTAACACCCAAGCCCGACCACGGTCCACCACTTCTAGGAGCCCAAGTTCAATACTCTTCCAAGTACTCGAGCTGTTACTTCTTCCATTGACCCACGAGAGGTCATGAGCCAGACCTACATGATATTTGCTCCTCACAACACGAGCCCAGAGGCTTGATTGATCATTCAGAACTCGCCAGCCAACCTTAGCTATTAGAGCTTTATTCATCTCTCTCATCTTTCGAATACCAAGACCTCCCTCATGCTTTGGTTTGCAAACTCTATCCCATGATATAAGGTGAGGTTTTCATTTCTCTGACGTGCTCCCCCAGATAAAATCCCGAGCCAACTTGTCAAGCGTGTTAAGGGTACTAGCAGGGAGGTAAATCGAGCTCATAGTATGAACTGGTATCGAAGCAAGAACATATTTGGTGAGAGTGATACGCCCTGCAAAACTTAACATATGACTCTTCCATCTAGCCAAACGAGAGGACACCTTCTCAACCACTGCCCCAAAGGTATCCTTATTAATACGTTTCTGTAAAATCGGCATGCCCAGGTATTTGCCCAGATCCCGAGTTGTTTGAATCCCAGACTCAGCACTAATGCAGTTCTCCAAACCCCGAGAAACATTGGTGGAGAAAAAGATTCTTGACTTATCAATGCTTACTTTCTGGCCGGAGGCAGAACAAAAGCGATCTAGGACCTGTCGTATGACTCTGATTTCAGAGACCGAAGCTTCTGCAAACAAGATCAGATCACCTGCAAAGCAAATATGAGATAGCTGAGGCCCACCTCTGGATAATCGTATTGGTTTCCATCTCTTGCTCAGGACTGCTTCCTGAATCAAGTGACAGAGTCTCTCCATGCAGAGGACGAAGAGGTAAGGAGACAGGGGGTCTCCTTGCCTTAGCCCTCGCCTTGGTTTAAAAGCTTCCATTTTCTCACCATTCCAGAGCAGACTAATAGACGGGCCTGCCACACATTGCATTATCCAATTAACCCACGCACCTGAGAAACCAGCAACTCTAAGTGAATCCTCCAGAAAATCCCATCTGACCCTGTCGTAGGCCTTTTCCAGATCTAGTTTTAATAACATCCAACCCTTTCTTCCTTGCTTGCGCCTCATGGAGTGCACTGCCTCTTGAACAATGACAATATTATCTGTGCTCAATCTACCAGCGATAAAGCTAGATTGAGCAGACCATATCAACTTAGTCATTACTCTTTTCATACGCCCTACTAACGTCTTTGTAATGATTTTGAAGAGGACATTACACAGACTAATAGGACGAAACTGAGTTATCCTCTCCGGATTAGCAACCTTTGCAATGAGAACTAGGGTCACATCATTAGTACCTGGGGGAAAAAGGCCCGTACTGAAGAATTCCTTTACAAACCCAAGAACCGAGTCCCCTACTTCGTCCCAGCACTGTTGATAGAAGACTGGTTGAAAACCGTCGGGTCCAGGTGCCTTATAACTTCCCATACTCCGAATAGACTTAATAATTTCATCCTCCGAGAACTGTCTCCCAAGAGTGGCTTGATCAACCTGTGAAAGTGTCACAAAACCAACTCTAGGTAGCTCATAGGATTCCTCTCCCACATCATCTAGAGAGTAGAGCCTCGTAAAATACTGGACTGCTACCTCCTCTAACTCATTTCGATCCGAGACCCACCTTTCAGCGTCATTCTTTAACATATCAATGCGATTTCGTCTTCTGCGTATAATTGTTGAGGTATGAAAAAACTTGGTATTCCTATCACCCTGAACAACCCATTTATCACGAGACTTCTGGAACCAAATCATCTCTTCCTGCTCGAGAACAATGTCTAGCTCATTCAGAAGCTGTTCTTTCCTGCGTAGCAACCCATCTGACAACTCCAATTCAATCCCCTCTTGAACCTCTTGTATTTCACGCAGAAGCTTCTCTTTCTTATTATTCACGTCTCCAAAGACCTCCTTGTTCCACCTTCTCAGAACAGTCTGTAACCTTTTCAGCGCATCCTGAGTACTTATATTCTTATCCCACGAGGCTGCCAAAAGATCTTTAAAGCCAGGATGGCTTAACCAAGCAGCTTCAAAGCGGAATGGCCGTCTTCGGTGATCCCTTACCACTTCCGGAGTAAGCTGAACAAAAAGGGGAGCATGATCTGAAGCCAGAAATGGGAGGTGCGTAACACTAGCCTCCTGCCATTTGAGCCGCGAATGAGCACAGCAGAGAACCCTATCCAGCCTTTTAGCCACAAAGAAATTCTCCTCACGTCCTCTTTTCCAAGTAAACTGGTTACCCCGAAACCCCATATCAATAAGTTCAGCTTCATTAATCCAGTCCCCAAAAGCTAATGAATCAGCAGATAGCCTTCCATTGCCCCCGGTCCTCTCATCTAGCCGAACTATAGTATTAAAATCCCCTCCAACTATAACCGGACCATCACAAACTCTGACTAAATTGGTCAACTTCGCTCACAAACCACTGCGACGGCTAACTGTGGGAGCTGCATACACGACGATCAGATAAACCACTTCTGAATCCTTCCCCAACCTCGCGCATATATACTGCTCCGACGATTCAACAATAGTTACCGCCCCAACTTCCTCTCTCCAGAGTAACCAAATGCCACCACTCTGCCCTACTGCGTCAACTCGAAATGAGTTATCGAACCCTAGACCCCGACAAATACGAGCTGCACTATCACTCCCCGCGTGAGTTTCAAAAATGGCCAGCACATCAGTACAGAATTTCTTCAAGAGATACCGAATCGATCTTCTGAATTTAGGTTTATTAGCCCCCCGGCAGTTCCACAAAATGCAATTCATCATGAATTTTCTAAAGAGTAACAGAACAACCGGGGAAACCTGTTATTTGCCCAAGGCTCCCGTCTCTCTCGCCTGAGAATTGTCTGTCCTTGCCAGCTCCAACCGCGGCAGGACCTCTGACTGGCTGAGTAGAGCAATAACCTGATCTCCATCATGGGGTGAGCCCAAACTCTCAACTCCATCCTCCTTTCCTTTCTCGCTCACAAAGCAGGCACTCGATCTCCCCGGACTCTGCTTTTCCATTCTCAGTCTCTTACCGGAGCTTGAGAGTTCAACATCCCCAATAACTGGGCCAAAAACTAAACCCCGAGTTGGAGTAACTTGCTTCAGGAGCTTGGGCCTAGGAGATTTAGAAGATTTGGGCTTACCAAAAGGTCGAAACGGGCCTATATCCTTCCCTGGCCTGCCTATCACAGCCTTATTACCATTTAAATTTTCTCCTCTAATCGACTTCGCTCCAAAGGTCAGTACCCTACCGTGACCCTCACGCTGATCATCATTAAGATTTTCTAAAGGATCTATATTTTCCTTATCAGCCGGGGAATCTCGAGGGCTCCCCACTAAATCTACAACTTCCATATTCTCTTCCAAACTACCAAATCTGTTAGATGTCAGAATATTCTGTGTAGCCGAGGACTTCGGAGATCCCTTCCTCTGGTCAACTAATCTGACGGCCGTACGCCCCACCGCCTGTGATGCCACCCTCCTTACACCATCCTGCGTCCTATTCTGCTGCCTCACCGGGGTGAATTCCTCATTACCACGGCTAGTTGAATTAACCGACTCCCGGCTGGCCAAAGGGTTAGGGGGTGGAGGTGATCTCCCCTGAGGTTCCCTTGGGCACGAATGAATTAGGTGACCATACACCCCACAGCCCGAACAGATATTCGTGAGCCCCTCATACGCCACGAAGTACCTCTCACCGTTGATCATAATAGTACCTTTTAATGGCCTTTTGAGGTTCACCTCCACACAGATTCTGGCGAACCTCGCTCGTTCGAAGCTCAGGGTCGTACCATCCACTCTGATCGGGTTGCCCAGACCCTTGGCAATTCCCAATAATATCGATTTATGATATAAGTTAATCGGGAGGTTTGAGATTCGAACCCAGACTGGTGTGGTGACGATCTCATCCCTCATAGGATTGAACTCTGGTGACCAAGACTGAACCATTAGATAGCTACTAAAGGCCCTCCATGGACCACCTGTAAGCGCCATCATGAACTCTTCCTCTAATTCAAAGCGAACCATAAAAAACTGCCTTGGTAAATCCACTATATTCATTGCTCCTTTAGGTTTCCATAACTCTTGAAGTTTACGAGTCAACGCCATGATCGAGATGTGCTTGCCAAGAACCTTCACCACCATACACCTCTTCCACAGACCATTCATTGCCTCTAGAACTTCATTCCCAATTGTAATAACAGGTTCACCATCCTCTCCGTTCGGGAAATCTAGTCGAAGCCTTTCCCTGACAAACGTCTCCCCAATTACCTCCTCCGGGACCATCATCCCCCCTGAACCACTCCCTATTACTTTCTGTACCCAAGAAACCGGGGCATCAGGTGGATCCCCCGGCGGTCGATCCTTCTCTCGAACTTCCTCCATCGTTGCGTCCTGATTGCCATTCACCAAAACCCTAGCGTCTCCCATCCCTGTAACTTATTTTTTTTTTTTCGATCTTCTCTTTATTTGTAATTACCATAGTTATTTTTTTGTGATTGGTTGTTCTCAAAAAAAAAAAAAAATTACAGTCTTAAAAAACATTTTACTATTTTTATTTTCTAATCATGCTATATGTTCGGTAGTTTATCTATAACTTACATTTTTACATTTTTTTTCATGTATCACCTTTTGCCTAAAGCAATTATTAAAAAAAATCAAAGACTAAATATATCTTAATAAAGTAAGAGAATTACAGCTATCAAAAAGATAAACAAGCTAAATTCTATAATAAATAATTTACAATTACATCTCAATCACTCATCTAAGTTATATTTTATGTTATTCTAATTTTTTTTATATTACATGAAATACATCAAATACAAGATAAATATATGTATTTGATGGATGAGAATTAAATATTGAGGTAATAGATGAGTGAAAAATAACTTAATAAAAAATATGAAGCAAATTTTATTACATGAATTACAATAATAATGTAATATATAAGAAAATAAATAATATTAACAAAAAAATATCATCAAAAATCATTTATGATCAGGGTTTATTGGATTTTTTTTTTTAGAAATATCATTTTGATAGTCTCGCTTTTAAAATCTCCATCAAACCTAATATTTAAAAAAAAAAAACTTTTAAATGACTGAAATTCATATCAATATACATTATCATACATTTTAGATATGTCAGCTAAGTACTTGATTCATTTCTTTGTACGCTTAGCCGGATTCACATACTCGTCAGCTTCTTCTTCGTCGGAAGTTTTACTGAATTCATACGTATCCTGCTGGTTATTGCCGACGTCTTCTTCGTCACCATAGGCAGTTTGGTATCCGTCATTGTTGTCTCTTTCGGATTGGTCCTTCCATATCTGGACACCGCATTCAACAATCTTGAATTCGCTGCGGAACTCGAATACTATCTCTTCACGGAATCGTTCTTCCTCAAACAGGAAGGAGTGAAAAATGAACAGATGTTTTCTTTGAATCATGGGAATTGCGTAAAGACTAACCTCATCCATGGAGACGTCTACGTCACCTTTTCTTATACGATGACACAGTAGTTGTTCGAATTCTCTGGTTTGCTGGTTAGGAGAAATCACGACAAAAACTTTGAAAATGGTGAGAGGTGTGTTACTCATCGGGCGTATGGTCAAGGAGCTTCCTCTGGACCGGTGTTCAAACTCTACAGGCACTTCTCTACCGGGTAAGCAAGCCCAGCCTTGAATAAATGGTTGAGTTATAATTGCTCTTTGTGCTTCTTTATCCAGCTTGAAGCAGTTTGTGTAATTGAGTTGCGCATATGGAATGTTATAAGGGCAAGTTAGTCTCTCCACTGATTCACAATCTTTCTTACGTGAATCTGGTAGTGATGCGAGTTTTCTGCAGCCGTTTAGATAAAGTTGTACCCGCTGGTGACTTTTCTTACAATATGGAATCCTCTCAACACCGCTGTAGCTCATGTGTAGATCCCTTACATTTTGAGGAACATGTGTTAATGCCCTTAGCTTTCCTTTGCAAATTATCTTAAGAACACGAAGATGAGACAACAGCATAATCGAGTCAGGCACTTGTTCTACCTCGTTGACTGAGATAGATAACCGTGAAATGTTCTTAGAGATGTCTGGGAAGCTTCTCAATCTTCGGCATGATGTCATATCAACCGATTCAAGAGACGCCAAGTTCATGTGAGCTGGAATGACTTCTAGCTTTGTGCATGCATACATGCTAAGCGCTTTAAGCTTGTGAAGATTCGAAAAAGACGAGGGAATCTCTACCAGACTCGCGCAATCATCAAGATTCAATCTCTCGAGATTTGTTGCATTTGAAAGATCTGGGAGTTCTTTCAATTGATAGGATTTTGACAAGTCCATCTTCTTGAGTTTTGTAAGTGGCTGAAAATTCATTTAAAACCAAAACAGCATAGAGAAGACCATCAGAACATGGAGAGAAAATACGCATTCATTATATATATTCGAATTAAACTAATATAAAAAAAAACAAACCTGAGATCCTTCCCAGAGCTTCTCGAGCTGGCTATTCCCCATATGGAGTTCGACGAGATTTTGTAAATGAAATATCATAGGAAGACTCTTTCTCGGGTATGCTTCCCAATGAAGTAACCTAAGACGAGGTGGAAACTCCAAGTCTTCAGGTATGCTCACTCTATCATTTATATCATATTTTCTTCTATAAACTCTGAGGAACTGAAGGTTACGCATTCTCTTAAATGCTCCCTTGCTTACAAACACTTCGCTGATTTCGGATGTATCGAATGATATGCCAGACATAGTTCTAGTACCCTAAACGAAACTCCAAATTAGAAGACTGTTAGCACAATAGGTAAATATTCACCAAACGAGTTGTTTAAAGTAATTGAGCTGTACTGAACGTGAAAAAGAACTTACTCTATCATACTCAAGAACGTCACAAATATCATGAGCATCAATTAAGATGTGGCGTTTCCAAGGTTCTTGCCTCTGAATGGCTTGTCTACCCATTTGTTGTAGTAATGTGTGCATCACTATATCTCCATTGGTAGATATGTCTATAAGAGATCGATTGACTAGGTTTCTCAACCCATGTTCGACATCCAAATTACACTCACCAAGTATGGCTTTCACATAATCTTCGTTTTTGTTGTTGAAGAAGACTGCAATGTGAAGAAACAGAGCTTGATCTTTCTCATGTAGACTCTCATAACCGATTCTTAATACTCTCTCGAGATCTCCATCAAGACTAGTTTCTAGCCTATGCATTATAACTTCCCATTCATCCTCACTTTTCCCTCGTAAAGATGAACCCACAACACGGAGTCCTAATGGAAGATTACCGCAAAGCTCTATTACTCTTATTGCAAGTTTTTCAAAACCATAATGTGGAGATATTCTCCTGAAAGCATAGCTACAAAATATTTCAAGAGCTTCTTCTTTAGATGGAAAACCCACGTGGTATGTGTTGTTGATGCCATATCGTTGCAAAAGCTCTTGATCTTTCGTAGTCACAATAATCCTACTTCCAGGACCAAAACTATATATATCCTTAGCCAAAACATCTAGTTGATCAAGACTATCTACATCATCAAGAATGATGAGAACCTTTTGGTTGCGTAACCTTTCATACATCACACCTAAGTGACATATATTCATGCTGTTTTGGTTTAAAACGTGGGAAAGAAGTTGTTCCTGTAAACGCAGCTTTGAGCCATGCTCATCACAATCGATATTGCTATAACTTCCCTTGACATTTTCCATGAAATATCTAAGCGGAAAATCCCGAGAGAGTTGGTTGTATAAAGCTCTCGCGATGGTACTTTTACCAATACCCGCAGTACCAGAGATTCCTAAGGTCATTGGTTCATCATATTCAAAATGTAACAAAGATTGAATTTTAACCAAATGAGCTTTAAGTCCTACCATCCCATCAAAATCCCTACACGGTGTAGCATTTAGTGTGTTTGAAATATCTGTGGCAATCTTCTCAATCATTTTTGCTTCATTTTCCCTAACAAGAAATAAAAGTTCTAAGAGATTAAACCTTTTTCAAGTCATTGTAATGAATCATCGGCTTGAACTACTCATCCATAAGATAAGCTACTAACTAAAAGGCAACTCCAAAGTGTTGAATAAATTTTTACTTGGTAGACAGAAAAAAAAAAAGAAGTTAAATAAATTTAGGGAAGAAAAAAATAAAAAAAACAAACCATTTGAGGGAGTGTTCTCCGGCTATGTTGGCGACTTGGGTCAAAGCTTGGATCCAACTCCCCAACTCGGTCTCTTTTTTCCCTTGGCAAGTTGTCTTAAAAGATTTCCCAAACTCTCCCATCTGGTTCCTCACATCACATGGATCCACTTTGTAGAAAACCGTCATCACTATTTGTCCCGCAGATTCTTGACACTTCAAAATCTCCACCAGCTCGTTCAAACACCAACTTGAAGAAGCATAGTTCTTGGAGAGCACAACGAATGAGATTCTTGATTCTCGTATAGCCCGTATGAGTTCGGAACCGATCGGTTTACTTTTTTCGATCCCTTCATCGTTGAATGTTATGATCCCGTTGTGTTGAAACTGCTTTAGTAAATGACTTAGAAATGTTACACGGACATCTGGTCCATGGAAGCTCGGGAAGACGTTGTATCTACAGCTCTGAGACGAAGAAGACGCCATGAGAGACCGAAAAGGTAATTAAAGATATGTGTTTACTGACAACAAAACCAGAAGATTAAAGTCATACTATGCATTATAACGCAAACGCGTGATGAGAAAAGAAACGCCACAGAGAAAAAGGCTTTTTTTTTTCTTTCAAACTCAATCTTTTAGAACATCACTAGTGGGGTTATTTTAACTTGAGTCTCTTCAACGATGATTCCTACTTTTCATACTTTTTGACCATTAACGGAAAAGTACAACCTTAATTACATTCTTTAATGTTCTAGTATGGAAATGTCATTATTAGTCATCTCTGGTTCTATAGTATTTGACTAATCTGGTAAAAATAAGTGGGAAAGATTGGCGACTTGTCAAAACTCGGCATTAATTAACTCAGAGATTAATCCATCATATTTTTGTTCTTGAGTGTAAATGGTTGACATATTAAACAAAAGAATATTGTATAAAATTGATTATTTTTTAGATTTCTTTAAAGATCAACCATTTAGGTTAAAATTTGCATTCTTTCAAATTATATTAGATTCCAAAAAAATAGTAACTCTAATAGAAATTGTTTCTCTACAAAATAAGAAAACAAAAATTTAAAAGAAAAATATATAGTAGTTTTTTATTCTTCTCATTCATCTCACCAACCACCATTTTGCACCCATTATTAACAAAACAAAATTGTAAGAAATTTTAATAACACTCTATTAAAAATATAGAATTTCAAGAATGCAGAAACTCATAATTAATAAGAATTCAATAACTTTTTATTAGAACTAGAAGAGAACCCGCGCAAATGCCCAGACTTTTTTATTCTTTTTAAAAATGCATTTAAAATTTTTATATATAATAATTGTATATTTATAATATTTTTAAATTAAATATGAATTTCATATATTGTATGTTTTTATTTTAATAAAATTTTTAGTTAAATTTAAGTTAGATGATTTTAAATTAAATAATCAATTAATGATATATCTTCAATTTTATTTATTTAAAAATGATGAGGTATCAATGCAGGAGAGCACCCTTTCACCCATTATAGGAAAAAAAAAATTTTAGTTAAATTTAAGTTAGATGATTTTAAATTAAATAATCAATTAATGATATATCTTCAATTTTATTTATTTAAAAATGATGAGGTATCAATGCAGGAGAGCACCCTTTCACCCATTATAGGAAAAAAAAAATTTTAGTTAAATTTAAGTTAGATGATTTTAAATTAAATAATCAATTAATGATATATCTTCAATTTTATTTATTTAAAAATGATGAGGTGTCAATGCAGGAGAGCACCCTTTCACCCATTATAGGAAAAAAAAAATTTTAGTTAAATTTAAGTTAGATGATTTTAAATTAAATAATCAATTAATGATATATCTTCAATTTTATTTATTTAAAAATGTGAGGTGCCAATGCAGGAGAGTTTTTTTTTTATTTTTCTTAAAAATGCATTAAAATTTTATATATATAATACTTGTATGTTTATAATATTTTTAAATTAAATATGAATTTCATATATTGTATGTTTTCATTTTAATATTTTTTTAAGTTAAATTTAAGTTAAATGATTTTAAATTAAATAATTAATTAATAATATATCTTCAATTTTATTTATTTAAAAATAATGAGGTGTCAATGTAGGAGATCACCCTTTCAATCATTATAGTATAGATAAATTTAGAAATTCTCTCAAAACTAAAGCTCTCAATATACTCAATAATTTTTCAAACTCCCAAACTCAATAATGAATATCTTGCACTCAAAACTCTCTAACTTATCTGTTTATATAATACACGCAATAACACAACTTTCCTTTTTCTCAATATCTTCATAATCCTAAAGTGATTAGGTATGCTTGTGTTCCAAGCTTAATCCAACATTCTCCTCTTCAAGTTTGAACACATCCTTCCCTAAATCTTAAACTCCAATCATTTCTCTCATTTCTTTAAACTTGATTCTTCCAAGTTGTTTGGTTAGTATATCAGCTCTTTTTTCGTTCCCGGGTACATGTTCCACTTTGATTTGCCCACTTTCTACACACTCTCTTATGAAGTGAAAGCGCATATGAATGTGCTTGCTATGACCATGGAATACTGGATTCTTCATTAAAGAGATTGCAGATTGATTATCCAATTTTATTGTTACTTTCTCACACGATACTTCTGTGATTTCACTTAAGAGCTCTTTTAGCCAAATTGCTTGTTTGGATGCTCCAGTGCCAGCCATGAACTCAGCTTCACATGATAAAAGAGCGACCACATCTTGTTTTTGTGGGCACCATGTAATAGGTTCATCTCCCAGATAGAATATGTATCCCGAAGTGCTTTTGCCATCGTCTTGGTCAACATTGTGATTGCTGTCGCTGTAGCCAATGAGCTTAGGTACTTTTGATCTCCTATAGACCAACCCTAGACCAACCCAAGACTTGTACTCCCTTTTAAGTATCTCAGACATTGTTGCATAGCTACTCCGTGACTTTCTCTTGGACTCTGCATGTACCTGCTCAAGATGCCAACACAAAAGGATAAATCTGGTCTCGTATGAATAATGTTTCATCAATTTCCTTTTCATTCTCTGCTTTGGACAAGTTTAAACCTGCTTCCATCGGTGTATGAACAGGGTTGCAGTCTTTCATATTTGCTTCTTCCAGAATTCTTCTTGCGTATCGTATTTGATTTATGGATATTCCTTCTTGGCTCTGCAACACTTCGATCCCAAGATAGTACGTGAGTAGTCCTAGATCACTCATCTCAAAGTTTGAGGACATCTCCTCCTTAAACTCATTAATGATTTTCAAACATGTGCCTGTAACAAAGAGATCGTCCACATACATTCTTACTACCAACAAGTGATCTTTTACATCCTTTCGATACACTGATGGTTCCTTGGAGCATTTCACAAATTTCAGTTCAAGGAGAATCTGATTTAGCTTGTTATTCCAAGCTCTTGGAGCTTGGCATAGTCCATAGAGTGCTTTGTTAAGTTTATATACTTTTCCTTCTTCTCCTTTCTTTTCGAAGCCTTCTGGTTGGGAAACATACACGGTTTCTTCTAGTTCTCCATGCAAAAAGGCTGTCTTTACATCAAGATGATGTATTTCCCATCCTCGTGCTGCAGCAAGATCGATAAGCAATCTGATGGTTTCAATTCTTGCAACTGGTGCAAACACTTCCTCAAAATCCACTCCATAGTCTTGTATAATTCCTTTAGCGATCAATCTCGCTTTGTACTTATTAATGCTCCCATCTGCGTTTCTCTTTAGCTTAAAGATCCATTTGAGACCAATAGGTTTTGTTCCGACAGGTAACTCAACAAGATCTCAAGTCTTCAATCTCTCAATAGAACTAATTTCCTCCTCACAAGCTGAGGTCAATTCCTTTGAAGCTCTGGCCTCATTGTAGTTTTGGGGTTCATTGTTAATACTCAATAACAGTATCTCTCTCTCCTCCTCTGCCATTAGGACATAATCTTCTAGATATTTAGGAGCTGTTGTTTGTCTCTATGATCTTCTCACTGTAGTAGGGAGAGATGTTTGCTCTGCGACAGTGTTTTCTTCTTCTCGAGATTCTTCTCTACCTTCCTCGCTTCTGTTTTCATATGTATTCACTGTGCTATCCATCTCTTGGTTATTTTCAGTGTCTCCTTCTTCTGAATTTGACTCTTCAAGACTATGATTACCATAACTACTTATAGTAATTTTAAAACTGTCCTCTTTTATGGTACTTTCTCTCCAATTCCAGCCGTTTGTTTCATCGAACACTACATCTCTACTAACAACAATCTT
This sequence comes from Sisymbrium altissimum, assembly GCA_900406495.1. Taxonomy (NCBI): domain Eukaryota; kingdom Viridiplantae; phylum Streptophyta; class Magnoliopsida; order Brassicales; family Brassicaceae; genus Sisymbrium; species Sisymbrium altissimum. The sequence goes on from OVBI01000936.1 coordinate 37,545, forward strand.
TTTAGCTTGTGGATCGAGTAAACGGTATGCTTTTGACCCTGGTTCTATTCCTAAGTGGACCAATACCCTTGTTCGATCGTTGAGTTTCTTTAGGTGTGGCGTGTCCACTTTAGCATAAGCTATGCATCCAAAGATTCTTAAATGTTCGATGGTAGGTCTTCTTCCTCTGAAACTTTCATATGGGGTTTTGTCTTCGAGTGTTCTTGTCCCTATTCTATTGAGTAGATAGGTTGAGTGTCTGACCGCTTCTCCCCATAGATAGTTAGGCATGTACATGTGTTTCATGATGCTTCTCGTCATCTCCATAAGTGTTCTGTTTCTTCGTTCTACGTCTCCGTTTTGTTGTGGAGTATATGGAGCTGTAAAGTGTCATTTGATTCCAGCATTTTCACAGAAAGCATTAAACTCTAGAGATATAAACTCTCCACCTCGATCAGTTCTCAGAGTTTGTATTGTTTCTCCAGCTTCTTTCTCTATAATGGTTTTGTAGTTTTTGAACTTCTCAAAAGCTTCTCCTTTTTCTTTCAAGAGTATTGTCCACATGTATCGGGAGAAGTCATCAATCAGAACAAAAACATACATGTTTCCTCCACTTGTAGTTGGTGTGATTGGCCCACACAAGTCCCCATGTATTAGCTCCAATTTTTTCTCAGCTCGGTAGCTAGTTGCTTGTGGAAAAATTTTCTTTGTCTGTTTACCAAATAGACATGAACTGCAGAGTTCTTTTTCAATCACCACTTTTGAAACTCCAAGAACGAGTTCTCTGTCAATCATGGTTTTTAGCATTCCAAAATTTACATGTCCCGTCCTAGAATGCCACTTGTTTGAATTACTCAGTGTTGTTAACAACAATCTCGCATTGTCTTTAAGCCCCATTCGCACTTTGTAGAGTAGATTTGGAGATCTTTTGGCTTTGGCAAGCAATTTTCCCCTTTTATCTTTCATTGTTAATTGTCCACCTCGTAGGCGTATGTCACACCCTACTTCAGTTGCTTGTCCAAGACTAACAATGTTGATTTTGAGGTCCGGGATGTAATATACATCGGTCATGGTCCTTGGCTTTTCATTGATGTCAATAAAGGCTATGGTTCCCTTTCCAATGATATCAACACAGGAGTCATCTCCGAATCTTACTTTCCCTGTTACAGTGGGATCAAGTGTCGCAAAATACCTCTTATCTCCCGTCATGTAATTGCTGGCTCCGTTGTCGAAGTACCATATGTCTTCTCCATCAATATTTGTCTCAAACTTGCTTGGCAAATATTTTTTCTCATTTAAGTAGATGACCTCATGCATCAAAAGAGAATCAGCTTCTTCTGTATCCTTTTCTTTCTCGTGTTCTTGTGTTTCTTGATGTTTAAGTAGTCGGTCGGGACACAGGAATGCGTAGTGACCATACTTGTCACATCTGAAACAAGTAATGTGTGACATATCTCCTTGTCTTCCACGTCCTCTTCCTCTACCTGAGAATCTGCCTCCACGACCTCTTCCTCTGTATCCTCCTCTATAATTCCTATTATACTCTTGATTGGAATAATTGTAATGAGAATTTGTATTGGTATACATCAGTTTGTTTTGATACTCAAATCTTCTTTTATTCTTTTTTCAAAAGCTTTTAACCGACCTATCATATCTTCAAAGCTTATTGTGTTGAGATCTAACACTTGTTCTAAGGTGACCACTATGGTGATCTATTTTTTTCTGGGTAGACTTTTGAGAAAATTTTTTACTAGTTTAGATTCGTCTAGGACTGTTCCTAGGGAGGCTGATTTTGCTGAAATCTCAGATACTCTTCCTGAGAACTCATCAATGGTTTTGGTGTCTTTCATCTTTAGTCGATCAAACTCTGTCATCAAGGTTTGTATTCTTACTTCTCGAACTCTTTCAGCACCAACATATCCTGTCTTTATAGCATCCCATCGTTTCTTTGCTAATTTATTTCTCCAACTTGTAAGGCTATAGACTCCGGGATTGACTGAATTAGAAGAGCTATGGCCATGTCGTTTTTCTCCTTATCTTTAGTTGCAGGTTCTTCTGCAGTAGCATCCCACACTTTATGAACCTTCAGTGCAGCTCTCATTCTCATCACCCAATATGTGTAATTTGTGCTGGTAAGTAATGGAATTGAGATTGAGGAAGAAGATCCTCCTCCTCCTCCCTCTTTCGAATTCTGACCTGATTTCACAATAGCTTTTTCATCTCCCATTTCTCATGTTTCAGCGGTTTTATGTATGGTTCTGATACCAAATATAGAATTTCAAGAATGCAGAAACTCAGAATCAATAAGAACTCAATAACTCTTTATTAGAATAGCTTTAGAAACTCTCTCAAAACTAAATCTCTCAATACACTCAATAATCTCTCAAACTCCCAAACTCAATAATGAATCTCTTGCACTCAAAACTCTCTAACTTATCTGTTTATATAACACATGTAATAACACAACTTTCTTTTTTTCTCAATATCTTCCTAAACCTAAAGTGATTAGGTATCAGGGGCGGATTTACAGCTATTAAGAGTGGGGCAGTTGCCCCCCATGACTTTTCCAAACTTAGCCTAATTACTTAAAGATTTATGAACATGCCCCTATAGTTATGTATTATTTTATATTTGATTTTTGTTTTTGCCCCACATAAAAGTTTTCTCTAGATCCGCCCCTATTAGGTATGCTTGTGTTCCAAGCTTAATCCCACAAAAAATACACGTCCATTGTCTGGCACATGAATCTTAGTACAAAAATCAATATTCATTAGAGAGTAAAAATAAAAACAGAAATACAAGTGAAGAACATATTACCAAAGTAGAAATCGTAGAGAAAAGTTAATCATTCTTGTCATTCCTCTCACCCACCACTATTTATACCCATTCTTGTCTGATGGATACATCCCTCTTTGATTCGTAAAAGCTCATTCTGGACAGTTAGTGAAAAGAGCACATTTGGATCCTGAATATGGAAGAAAGTTCTGAAATATCGATTTACAGCTGCAAAGTTGACTAAGATGGTAGTACATAGTGGCTAGACATCAACACCATTTTGATATGACATTTGGACCACTCATGGAAAATTCATAATTCTTATAGAGAAGTAAGGCCGCATAGCCATGGGGATCCCTGTAAATTACTTTCTGATTTCGTTTATGAAATCTAATTCAAGATGTCTAGATTTAATTTAATTCAACCCTAAACAATTTCTTAGAGAAGAAGAAAGTAACACTAACCTTTATCCATGTTTTAATGACTTGTTATGAACCAATACTTTGATTAATCTTTTTTTTCCCTTTGCCATTTTTCCTTTCTGATTCCTTTAATGGACAAAAAATCAATTTCCTTGTTCTCTCTTTTATAATTACTCAATAACCATTTCGTTTTATATGTCTTGTTTGTTTTCCATTGTTTACAAAAAAAAAATGATATTGTGTTTATATACTAATGGGACATATCTTTTCAATAAGTGATATACCTTTTCAATAAGTGATACATTCTTTTGTTAAATAAATGTCACTTAATCATTGATATAATATAGCATTATTACATGTAATTATAATTTACTATAATTACATTTACTATATATATACAAATAATAGACAAAGATATAATGTATAAGGTAAGGAAAGAGGGTTATCAATACACCCAAATTCTAATGACAATAATCGAAACCAATCCATCACCGGTATCGTCTTTTATATTAGAATTCTTAACTTTAATATGAATTTGATCTTTATATTAAACCGAAAGACACATATGTCACATATAAGAATATAAAATATTCTTACATTCTCCCACTTGACTTTTGTGTCGACTTAATGATTCAATAATTATAATGCGCGCTTTTACATCAAGTTCATCTAACTTTTAACTTTCATCATAAAATCAGAATTGATCGAATCATGGCGGTCACACATCGTTATACAACATATTTCCTTCCATGTATCACATACCAATTCAAACTTTATATAATTCCCTTACATTGAGATGAACCTAAATTCTCAAAACAGCCATGTTATGTGTAAAACATAAGTGTACACATACTTTAATGGTAACATGTTCGATAAAGCAGAAACATAACTTTAATTGAATTCATATAGTGTCACAGCCTTAATGAGCATACCATAACTGGAATAGCAAGACTTTCTCTTTAGCATCCATACGTTCTATATGGCCATTGAACGCCTTGGATAGTAGTCTTTTACTTAACGGATTCACTACTATTATATCCATCTGCTCAATAGACACTATATGTCTCTGCACTTCCTTTTTAATAAACAAGTACTTCTACCTTATATATTTAAACACCCTTCAAGTACTTGTCATTCTTTATAAAAAAAAAAGGGACAGTTGTGGAATTATCACAATCATCTTCAGCGGCTAAGTTATAATGTCGACATTACAAAACCCCAAGATTAAGTTTCACAACAATTATTCATGAATTATGGTCTCAAAGCCTACCACAAATTCGCCCTTACTAGTGAGAGTAGCAATGAGAAACTACTTTGCACTCTTTTAAATATTGTTCCTTCGCTGTACTGGAACAAATAGTTAAACGTCGATTTACTACTATCGATGCATCCAACTTATTTGAATCTGAATATCTAATGACCTCTAAATGATCATATATCCTTTATGTAAGCATGAGCTCTTTGGTGCCTTGCAAGTACCTGCCTTCTTTGCAGCTTTCTAGTGGTCCATGCCAGGATTACTTTTAAATCGATCCAACATTACAACAATAAAGCTGAAATTTGGTCGATTGCATGTTTGAACATAATTCAAACTCCCAACCACTAATGCATATCAAATTACATTTTCTTATGCTCTAATTCAATTCTGGGACATTTGATTTTACTAAAATTGTCTCATTTTCCTATATAAGAGCCCATCTTTTCTGAGTGTTTCCATTCTCTATCTCTTTAAGATCTTTTTGATATACTTTCTCTGAGACAAACCTAACAGTCCTTCTGATCTATCTTAAAATATTTCTATATTGATCACATATGATTTCTCCCCATATTTTTCATTTCAAATTTCTTAGAGAGATTATTCTTTATATCATGTGACATGTCTCTGTCATTTACATCAAGTAAAATATCATCTATATATGAGACTAAAATCGAAAATATATTTCCATTGACCTTAATGTAGAAGCACTAATCAACAATGATTTCTTCTATACCAGATGATCTCTTCTTGTGGTCATAAACCCTTCAGGTTGATCCATATTTACTTTCTCCTCAAGATTTCTATTCAGAAAAATGGCTTAGAGAGTCCTTCTAGTAAAACTGAAATAAAGGTCTCTCTATAGTCAATGCCATCCTTTTAGGTGAAACCTTTAACAATAAGGCGAACCTTATACTTTTCAATATTACATTTCAAGTTGCATTTAGTCTTAAAGACTCATTTAAACCAATGATTTTTAAATAATTAGGCAACTTTACTAAGTTCCATACATTGTTATCACCCATAAATTTTATTTCTTGTTTCAAGGCATTAAACCACTAATCAGAGTCGTCACTTTCCATGGCTTTTTGGAATGAGCTTGGGTCTTCATCAATGCTTAAGTCACATTCACTTTCAATAGTGTAAACCATGTAGTCAATTGAAATGGCAGATCTTCTTCCCTTTCCGATCGCCTTAATGATTCTTTTGTTACACTATTCTCTTTTTTAATTGTAACAAATTCATCAACTATACTTTCAACTAATGAGATTTGCACATCATTCTGTTGTTTTATTGTCTCATTTGACTATGACGCAGAAACAACTATCTTATGTGCAATGATAGGTGAAAGAACTTCAGCATGGACTTCTTAAATGTCCTCCTTTTGTAGTTCACCCCACTCCCACTAATTTGACCATTATCAATGAATTTAGCATTACCCGTTTCAAATATTCTCATACTATGTTTAGGACAGTAAAATTATACCTCTTTGACTTTTCAGGATAGCCAATGAAAAATTCATTGACAGTTCTAAAACCAAAATTCTCTTTATGTGAGTTATATAGCTTTACTAGGTTTCTTTTCCATTCACAGTTCAAAAAGTGTCTTAGGAACTGTCTTACCAGAAATCCAATTTTAATACATACACTATAGTCTTTATGCATGTATCCACAATTAAAAAGGTAAAATACATTTACTTAACATGCGCATAACCCTATCCATTAAAGTATGATTCCGCCTCTCAATTACACCATTCTACTGAGAAGTATTAGGCATTGAATACTATGCACAAATGCATTTACTTTCAAGGAAAAATTAAAAAATGGACCAGGACCTAACCACCTTTATAAAATCTCACAACCTTCACTTTTCTATCTACCTGTCATTTCTCCTCATCAATGAACATATCTAGGATGTATATTAACTCAATCTTTTGTAGATATGTATATCTATCATGTGAGTAATCATCAATAACTATCATATTGGTATTTATTAACTTAAGAAGTTAAGTGATACTTGTGGCTGGTTTCTTTATAATGAGTTAAATTTGCTTTTCTTTAATGCAAATATATACACACAGTTAGGTCACGAAAATCCAATTGAGGAAGAATTTCATTCTTTACCAACCTCATAAACTTTCCTTTGGAATTGACCTAATCTTTGATGCCACAAGAAATCACACCATTTATTGGATGCTCTACTTCAAGCCTTCACTTTCATTATTAAATAAGAACTCAAAGAGTCTTTTCATCAAGGTTGAACCGATAAAGTAAATCAAACAAAGTACCACTATCAAAATAGTAATTTTTTCAGTACAATGAGAATACACTATTTCCAACCCTAAACTCAAACCTATGTTGTCCATTCTCCTTACGAAAACAAGATCTTGCACATTTTATAGACATATAGACACTTTTATAGATCTCGATGACATCTCGTGTCTAGGATCAATCTATAAGTCTTAAGACTAATTTGTGCTTCCATTATGTTTTCCTTGAACAATTAGTGTTCATGACCTCTTATAAACTACATTGAACTAAAATCTATTTAAAATATGACACATAAATAGTAGCACCAAAATCTAAACACTAAGCATTATTAGGCACTTCAATAAGGAGCAACAAAAGTTTAATGCTTACTCTCCTTATCAAATCATGCCTTTATATTAGGATAATCTTTTATGAAGTATCATATTTTTCTTGCAAAGAAGACACTTCTTCTCCTTTTGGATCTTACTTTCAAGTCCTTACACAAAAGTCTCTTCTGTTGTTGTTGTCCTTTCTACTTAGGTTTCCTTTATTGCTACTAAGTTAGACATGTACATCACATGAACAAAATCTTTTGTAAGTAACTCACTCATTTGATTTTCATTTGATTACTACAATTGTAATCCTATTGTAAACACTCCCTATGTTTTCTTTATGAATTTCGTTCTTTTCTCTGTCTTACTGATATATGGCTTGATACTTTCCACCATCGTTATCCTTATAAAGTTCAATTTCAGCCTTTTAGATCACTCCCACTTCTCATATTGAGAGATCTCAGTTTCAGAGTTATCTTCTTTGATGGCTTAGGGGTTTTTATCCTTTCGTATTGCAAAATCCAATACCGTCATCCAGACTAAACTGGATCTGATTCAGATCTTTCTTCACAATACACCCCATTGAACTTTACGACAGAACTAACAAGTGCAAACATAAATGAAGCTGCAAACTTTTATATATGCTTACCCTATAATGCTTTGAGACTTTAATACAAACTCACTAAAAATAATCTTAACTTTAACACTTTTATTTAAGCAACCTTTGGGCAGTACTTAAACACAAGCTCTTTCATCGATGCTAAAATTTCAACTTTTATGATTGGTCATATCATACACAAATCAAATAAGCATGTTACCTTTGGGTATACATACTATTAATTATAACATAAAATAACGTAATATTAACTATATTCAATGATCCACTTTTGGATGATCTCATAGAATATAAATAATAAACCAATTGATAAATCAAAATTTAATGTCATTTATAGCATCTCTTTAATCATAATCAACTGATAAATTTTATTATTCTTTTCACTATTTATAGGTAAATAATAAGGTCACTTTGGTGATTAACATATTATATACAATATAAACATTGAAATATTAATGGGTAATTTATCTTTATACTATGTTGATATTTCATAACAAAGTATGTTTTATATTGCGTTAATCTTTTTTTTTTATAATACAAAAAGTAACCCTTTGTTGTGATAATATTTCACAACACAATTACCCATTATTAAAAATGCAGCGGAAGCATTTTTTATTTATATATTTATAAAAAATACAAACATTTCATTCTTTTTATAATATTTTAAATTAATAAAATATCAAATTAGTGATTTAGAACCAAACTAGACACTAAAATAAATCAAGTAACCCAATGATTAAGACCATCCAAAAGACACGATTTTATTTGTGACTTTTCATCACGTAAACAATCTCATTTTCGTCGAACCAACTAGATTTCTATATTTTCTTACGCCACATACGCTTACTGTTTACATAACTAAAGGAAAATTAATCATGTATAAACCTTTTCATGCATATCGGTTATTTTATATGTTTAATCAATTGCGTTTCTTCGTGAATGCACACGTACACACTCATGCAATTAAATAACAAATTCCAAAAAATAAAGAAATCAATTAAACACCATTCATGCAACGTAAACTACGTTTCTTGGATTACAAACTACTAGTGGATTCCAATCAACTTATGAAAAGGTGTAACCATTATGTGATTCACAATAAACCATAATTTCCATTAGGGATTCAACGACAGCAAACCCTTTATACATGGAAATTGATAAGCTCTGTGCCGCTTTCCTATGGTCTGGACCAGTATTAAACTCAAAGAAAGCAAAAATTGCATGGGAAGAAGTTTGTAAGCCAAAGGAAGAAGGTGGTCTAGGGATCAAATCTTTGCGAGAAGCTAATAAGGTCGCATGCCTAAAGCTAATATGGAGAATCTTATCTGCAGATTCTTTGTGGGTTCAATGGATTCAATGTATCTAATCCGAAAGGGTTCCATTTGGTTGACAAAAGACTCTACAACAATGGGCTCATGGATGTGGAGAAAGCTGTTGAAGTATCGTGGTCTTGCTGATAAATTTGTCAAAATAACGGTTTGTGGGGGGAACGAAACCTGGTTTTGGCAAGATAATTGGTCAACAATGGGAAGGCTTCTGGAAGTCACAGGTCTGAGAGGTTGTATTGATATGGGCATTCGGCTTGATATGAAATTGGCAGAAGTGATTAACAGCCACAGAAGACGACGTCATCGCTGTGCACTCTTAAATCAAATTGAAGATCGGATCGATGAGATTAGAAACAATGGGTTGCATAATAGAAAAGACATTGTGTTATGGAAAGGGAAAGGAGATTCT
>OVBI01000937.1:0-39736 GCA_900406495.1 Sisymbrium altissimum
CTCCCTTCCCTGCAATGTAAGGGAATTAACCGTATCACACGAGAATAGAGGGAAAAAAACAAAGAAAAATTTGTAACTAGAAAACATAGAAAGCATAACTTACCTGCAGTGTTATGAGCTCTGCTAAAGGCTTAGCGTAGAATCTTGAATTGGAAAACCCCAGACATCCATACATACTGTGTTTAGAATGAATAGAAAACCATTAATAACAAAATGTGGTGACTGTGCATTATCGCCAGCACAATCTAAAACCATATATACAAACCTATTGGCTGTGAGCTTTAATGCCTGCTGCCGAATGTCAAGCTCCCAGTACTTGAGACCTGTTTCCTTTGTCATCTTTAGTTTGACGCTTTTCCTTATACTGACCAAATGCTCCATCAACTAAAACAAAGACATATAATAGAATTATCATCTAATCTTTTATTAGACTGGGAATAACAGAACAAGGAGAGAAAATCAAGGTCGTGGAACCAAGAAATGCATAGAGCTAAAGTTTAGAAGATGATGTCAAGATTAGTTTAATTGAACTACAGAACGCTGCAATCACTAATACAATACTGAACAGCTGAGTCGCATCATTCTGAGGATTTTCCACATACACCTTGAGAGAAAACGAGCCATAATATTACTTTGTTGAGTTTTCTCTCTTTCTATTAATTTCAGACTGGGTTGAGGTGACTTGTAGATTTGGTGTTTGAAAAAGTATAACAGATTGAGTACAGAACCGAGAAAAGTCACAATAGAAAGCAACTAGTGTAATGGTGAATATACCTTTGGAAGAATTCCAGGTGTCTGACTCGACGGTAAACGAGGAATTCCGTCTTCTGATGGCGGTATGGTCGTGAAACAGATATTATATTCCTGAAATTACCATGACCGTTATCTACAAATCAAGGGGAAACGCCATCGGAGGCTTGAGAAATAGAATACAGTCTGCTAACCTGTATAATAGACGGGTAAAGACTATTGAAATCAAGAAGCAACACATATTTGTCATATAAGCCTTTCTTTGGTTCCAAGACCAGTCCACCAGCGTAGGCTGGACCCTTTTTTGTTTTGTTGCCCTTAGATGGATCATTTTCCAAAGCCAGTTCAGCATCCAATTCATCTACATTGTGATGCTCCGGACCATGATTCATTCTTCCTTTTGATGACTTTATCTCCTTCATACGTTGCGAAATTTTGTCTGGGAGGATGTACTTTTTCGAGTGGAATGTATGTAGTAAGTAGTATTCAATTCTTTGCGCCCTGGCTCCCTGGTAATGAACCACAAAAAAATATGAATCTCCAGCGCATAGAGAGAGGGAGAGGAGAGCTGAAAGAGGAGTCATCACCTGAAGAGTTTTTCCCCAAAGATTGCCACTTATGTTAGTAAGCTGGAGAGTGAGTGGAAGAACACTTAGATGAAACATGAGCTCCATGGATAACCACGCATCTGTCTCACCACATTCAATCTGAAACGAAGAAAACCAAAATGTTATAACAAGCAAGCAATTAAGATGCACGCATCACTCATCAACCTACGTCAACTGATGTTTATCTGCAATTCCTTTGCTTCTACGTATGACTGGATTATTTCGCTAGCAAGGAATCATCACCTATCGTCCTTAGTGAGGAAGTTACAGCTCATATGCATACAAAACAAATATGAGTGGACTAATTTGAAGAACTTACAAGTTCCACTAGTGTCTTAGATGACTGAAACATTTTGGGAATATCATTCGGCGATATTTCTTTCCTGTCCCGGTTCAGCTGTGTCTTTGAAAGGTCTGTTAACGAATAACTGACCTGCAACAACCAGATGCTTATAAGTGAGTGAGTAAGCTTCAGCTCATTGCTTGTAAGAGTTGAGCATCATACCTGCTTCAACAAGTCACGAGAACATAGATCTGTATCACACAAGAGTCTTCCAGCAATGCAAGACATGAGCCCTGGTGTAGCCCCGGACCCAAAATTAGTGTTCCCTTTAAGCTTAGGCATGAAAGAGCGTTTGAGACGGCCAATTTTGGACCACATGCTACTCAAAACTTTGCAAGCCTGCACAGTAATCATTCAGTTCAGAAAAAGAGGCGATGTTCATATGATGAGTAATATAGCATCACGTCTTCCGGAGCACGTTTTAATTCATCGGAGTGTAAATGAAAAACCACATCGAAAGGAAAAAAACGAAAGACACGGCCAATTTTCTTAGTGGTAAAAAGAGTATTGCTTTACCTGGGCTCTTTGGAGAAGAACATCCAGATCAAAACCTGATATATTATGTCCCACAAGAACATCACTGTCCAATTTGTTCAACTCCAGAAACAGTCGATTCAGCAGTGCTCTTTCACTGCAGCAAGGAAAGGAAAAAAATGTTGGATGAAGCAACATGAGTTGCCAAAGATATATATGGATCATAAGTACAGCCTATACAGCAACAGATCTGCGAAATACCTATTTTCAAAACTTAAAACACTGCAGCCGTTCTTTGAATTTCTGTCAGCCACTTCTTTTTTCCAACCAATTGGGTAACCGGTTCCTTCTGGATTCCTAACAACAGTGAAATGACTCAGGATACCAGACCTCTTTCTTTCTGGACCTGGCATTGGAACATCAATCTGAAAGACACAAGGAACATCAAATGTCAAGCTAAATATGACGACTTAAAAGAGTGTCACTTGAGCCAAAAAAAATGGTCACAAACCAGCTTAAACACAAATAAGTATTGGTGAATGGTAATGTCATGATCATATTTAAGAATATTATGGCATAACCATCGAGGTGACACAGAACACATCCATATTCTTCACAAAGATAAAAAAACGGCTAAAGCATTGGTCAAATGTTCTAGAACAAACCTTGGCGTTGTGAAAGCAGAGAACAGACGCAGAAACAATTTCGCTGATGTTCTGCTTTTCATTGACTATAGTCTTTAAGTTTATGGCTGTAACTACAGCAGGAGGATGAACCACTTTTTCCTCCGAAACTAAAACAGTGATAAGCTTGGGAGATTCAACAGTAACCTCAAACTTGCACCAGCTCACCTGCACAAGTGTCAAGTCCTCATTATTGGAGATAAGCAGAACTAAAAATCACTAGTAAGATGATCATGATACTTTTTCAAAGCCTTACTCGTTGAGAGGGTGAATTGGTAGAAAAGTTTGAAATTTTGAGCCAAGACGGTCCCATGATCTTCCTTTTAAGGATAAAAAGCTCCAAAGCACTGCAAATAAATTAACTTAATACGCAGAGAAAATTTGCAGCGCACTAAATTGATATAGCGGGCACACATAGTTAACTAAGCAAAAGACCAGTAAATGCAAACTAAACTGGTCGACTATTAGATACAGGGAAAAGTAATGAAACTCAACAAAAAGAAGCTAAACCTGGTGTGAGAGCCAAGGACAGCGCAAAAAGACTCCCCTTTGAGGTCTTCTGGAAGTGGAGGATCCTATGACAACAAAGACAAAGCGTCATGGTGTTGAGATGTACGAAAGTTGATAAACAAAAAAAACTAACAGACAACTTTTAGTTTGACTTAAAGCTGAAATGTACCTTAAATGGATAGTTGATCTTCAAGACATATTGTTCACCAGCAGGTACATCAGGCCTCTCAAATGCATAGTTTCTCTGATATTCGTCCATGGAGAGCAGAATAAAGAGTCAAAAGAAAAGTTTTGCTGCTAGAATACATGAAAACTAAGTAATACCCAAACCTTGACAAGTGCCATGCTATAATTTGAAACATTGAGTTGTAATAATTGTTGAGAGATTTCGTTCTTCAGATTTGATGCCATTTCCTGAGAAGACAACGCCAAAAACAATAAAAATAGAGGAAAGGATATTGCTTCTTCTTAGCATTTAATACAGGTAGTCAAACTCACATGTAACTTCCCCCGGAATGATTCAGGAGAAAGTCTCGAGTCTTTCACCTCTTGCTCGAGCGTGATTAGTTCATGGGAAGGAAATACGGATTCATTTGGAATAGCATAAACACATCTCTGGATGTCCTTAACTACCACACAGCAACTCCTGTACGTATCTCCCATTTTAACCTGAATTGTAGATTGAGGGTATCCAAGTTAATCTCTAGATTAACCAGAAGGCCAAAGAACAACTTTAAAGCAGAAGAAAATGAGTGAAAAAATCCCAAAAGACTCACCTTCCCAAACAAATATATAGTGCCCATGCTGGCGCCAAAAGCCTCCTCGTAAGCGTCAAGAATGTAAAAACGAAGTGATCCATCAGAATCCAAATCAAATTCCGTTTGTCCTTCATTATTAGAACCAAGTGAAGCGTCATTCTCAGTTCCACCTTTGCCCATAGCTTCCTTCCAACCAGCAGTGGCGCTTAAAGCAGCATCCTTCTCTCTCATATCAATTGTTGCATTCAATGTAAATACCTCCTTAACTCCTGACTCAGCCTTCGCTTCACTTTGCCTTACATTGTTTGACCCGTCCTCTATAACACTGTCTCTTCCAGCTAACTCCATATCCTCAGAATTCAGCGGAGGAGTGACTTCAGATTCCGTCACATCTTCTTCCTTCATCAACTCCTTCTCCATGGCAACGCGATCACCCTGATAAATCGAGGGAATGGGTTCTGAATCCTGCATTTTTTCCATGGTGGAGGTAACATAAACCGGAGTTTTGTTCCTAGAGAAAGTAATCGGAACAGTAGCAGGTTGTTTCCTTCTCTTACGCCTTTCTCTATCAATATCATCAGGAGTAACCTCAGCTAAAACCTCATCAAGAATACCCTCACATTTGACCTTATCAACCTCTTTGCCCTTCTTGAAACTGGAAGATGTGAACATAGAAGAAAGTCTGCCTTCACCTATAATAGTAGCCGCAGCCTTAAGCGAAGGATTCACCTTCTTAACCTGAGGTTGTTGCTGCTGCGCTTGTTCTCTTGCTTTCTTCTTCTCAGCTTTCCTCCTCCTCAGCCTCCCGCTAAACCCACCACCATCGTCCGATTCATCAGTCGACTCGGGCCCACTGGGCTTCGTAAAGTCCTCCTCCTCGCCCTCGTCGCCGTAACCCAGATCCCCATCTTCCCCATCGTCGACTACAAACCCGCGAGCCTCCTCACGCCGTCGGGACACAAGCGCATCGTATTCGTCGTCATCAACTGTGTCGAAGATGGGCTGCTCTATCCTGATATCGTACCCACCACCTGAACCTGAAGCCGACAGATTCCGAAGTCCTCCTTCCCGTAGCGCTTTCAGCCGCCTTAGGGCATCTTTACGACTCGACGCCTCCTCGCCTCGGCTGCGTTTTCTTCCAACCTCCTCCGTCGAATTATCGCCGGACATTCTTCTAATTTGTTGTCAAACGTTTTCAATTTCTTCTAAAAAGAAAAGCAAATTAGTTTATAATTTCAGGCTCTACTCTCTGATTCAAATACAAATTATTAGAATAATATAATATAGAAATAGACTGACCAGTGCACACACTCCTTTGTTTTCTCTTCTTCGAGAAATTGCAGTTTGCGAAGCTCAGTATCTAATTTCGGGTTTACATCCCAGATTGATCGACACAGATTGGCGGGAAATTCGATATAATTTTGGCGCCCCTCCATCTGCGAGATCCAAAGCCAAGCCTGATAATGGGCTTAATATAGCCCAGTAGAAAGCCCATTATAAATTTTTTTTTACGACAAAAAGCCCATTCTAATTAAAAGTATAAAAAAGTTTTTTTTTTTTTTCACCTCTTTTAGCTTTTTCAGTTTCACATCAAACATTGCGACAAAATACTTATTTTTATAAAGGAATATCAACAGAGCACCATGTTGTATTGAACTTACTTTTGACTATGTTTCTAGTTATTATTACGAATACAACTTTACATCGAGAATCATTGCCTTCATGAAACCATTGTAATGACTTGATACATATTGTTAAGTCAACTAGCTTATTACCTTGTTGTTTGAATCATGAATTGGTCTCTAATGGAACATTGTTTGTGTTGCCAGGTTGAATCTAACCTTAGCTAGCTCATCACGTGAAGCTGAGAGCATGAAAACCCTTGATGCGTGTTTCTTTCCTTCTTTTAAGTAAAACGATTCCTATACATTTAGTGAATATTACCAACGCTAACTAATTTGCGTTTAATAGTTAGAAATGCAAGTCAGATTATAATAATATGACTCAAAATCTACAAATGCTAATCAAATTTTGGAATCATAGCGTCTGTACATGAGTTAACTTGTCATTGATGTATTTGAATAACTCATTGCTTGTTTATATACTTAAGAGAATACAAAAAAAAAAATAGAGGGCTAAAGTTTTCAGTCAACACAAAAGAGCCATGTACAAAGAAAGTTCCATAACTTTAAGGAACAAGTTTAACGAAACATGCTGCTAGGTTGACTCAGCTTTTGTGAGGAAAGTATGTATCTTTTGCAAAAAAAAAGCCTTCACACTTGTTACAGGAGATAGGGAAAAAAAATAAATGAAAAAGCTAAAAGAGATCAAAAATAATTATGAAGAGGTGTGTTTACATAATTTACTGAAAACAACACTATACCTTCACCTTCATGTAAATTAACTGGTAAAGAAGGTAAAATATCCTTCAAAAGTGAAGATAGATGGGTGATTTGAGGCTGCACTTTTAGCAGCAAGGTATTCATACCTATCAGGTTGTTTACTCCTATCACAGAGGACGAAGACGGCCTAAAATAAAAAAAGTCTTCCTTATTACAATTGCTCAACCCTTGTATGATTGTCCACTTGTTAGCCCTCAAGTCGTACTCATGAATCACCGTTACATCCTTCGTAGCCTCGGTCAAAACTAGAAACTTCCCGTCGTAAGCAGCCACGTTCCAGGACATCATCCTCTTTTTTGGGTCCGACAATACCTCATTTCGAATCCGTCTGACGAGTACCCACTCGGTTGTATCCTTGAGCGCATAAACGCTAATAACCTCATCTCTCGCCGCTAACAGAGTTAGCCCGGTATCAGCGGCGGGGGTGGCAAAGAGCAAAGTTTTCGAGTTGGGAATTTTGGTTTGCAGCAGCTCTGCTTGCTCAGTCACGATATTGAACGCTACGATGCTTCCGTCCTTTCTTAACCAGTAAAGAACTTGCTCGAAGTAAACAGGTCCCATACCCTTCACCAGCTCGCTTGAGTGGCAAGTAATGCTCGTTTTAGATAATATCCAGAAGGAATCTCCTGCGCTAACCTCGAATTGATACTTAGTTTTTGCCTCCTCCTTCCCCTCGAGCAAGCAGACGATTTTGAATCTCTGTGTGTTTGAATCGATCTCATCGACCGTAAACCCCACCCGTACCCGTTCCTCCGGTTCAAAAACTCCACGGCTAAACGTCTTAGCCAAAAGCCTTGACCAAGTATAGTTCACGAGTCGATATTTCCTTGTGAAAGGGTTTACAACGAAGAGATTCCCAACGAAGATTAATAGAATAAGGCCGGAGCAGCATCCGAGAATATGATACCTTGGTCGCAGCATAGAGTCACCGGAGGAGAGGTTCTCATTGGAGATGGGAAGCAGAATCGATTTGTATTCCTTTTCGAAATAAGGTTCCTCGGACATATGCCGCCTGAGATATCTATTCGTGCACCGCATTCTCGCCATATCTCTGCGGTCCAACCTGAACAGAATCTCGTTGAGCAGAAGCGCAGGTAGGTTTTCCATGACGGAAAAGAGACAGAGAGAAATTTTCTGCCGAGTAACTAAGCTACGGCTTCCGTGATTTTTTTGTCTAAAATTTATAAAGATTTAACTAATTATATTTTAGTTAATAAAAAAGGAAAATTCTGGTGACCAAACAAAAAAAAAAAGGAAACTTTCTAAAACTGAAAATATATATATAAAAAAAAAGATTTCTTTAAACGATAGAGAAAATGAGAAAATCATAAAAATCAATCATAAATCAAAAAATGATTTTTTCTTTCCTTTTCAAAAAGTTCTAAACCACAAAGTTATAAATATTCACCTTTATAAACAAAGATATATACAAACGAAATAATTAGAATCGTTAAACAATGCAGCTCTGTTTTTTGTACCTTGTTTTTTAGTCACTAACGTCACCAGTTATTGGTGACAGACCAATCAGGGATCAAATTAGTCGCCAGAGTTGCAACTCCTCTCTTAATCTCGGTATAGATCCGATTAGTACCTTTTTAATCTCGATAGGCCTAGCATTAACGGGCTTTTTACTGTTTTAAAAAGTCCAATAGCTAGAAAAATAATGATTAGATGTGTTCCCACCACGGCACCACCTAATACTCTGCTTTAACAACAAAAAGCAAAAGAGAAGTTTCAATATTCTTAATTACATTAACACCAAAATTCTTCTTAGATTTGAGAGACCAGAGAGAAAAGCCTTGCTCTCAGACATGGCAATAACTGGCGTGATTCTTCTGATCATCTCTTTCTCCGTGGCCACTGCAACAACGGAGACCTCTACTTACATCATCCACATGAACTTATCCGCCAAGCCATTGCCATTTTCCAATCACCGGAGCTGGTTTTCCACAACTCTTACTTCGGTTATTACCGGTAGAAAACCAAAAATTCTCTACGCTTATACCGATTCGGTTCACGGCTTTAGCACGGTTCTCACCAACCCCGAGCTCCAACGTCTTCAACACAAACCCGGGTATGTCTCTTTTACAAAAGATTTACCGGTTAAGCTTCATACCACTTTCTCTCCAAAATTCATCGGTCTCGGTTCAAATTCCGGTACATGGCCGGTCTCGAGTTATGGGGCCGGTACAGTGATCGGTATAATCGATACCGGAATCTGGCCGGATAGCCCCAGCTTTCATGACGATGGGGTTGGTTCAGTTCCATCAAGATGGAAAGGGAAATGTGAATTCAATTCTTCTTCCTTGTGCAACAAGAAACTGATTGGTGCAAGGGTTTTCAATAAGGGTTTGTTCGCCAACAACCCTGATTTGAGAGGAACCAACACTGATCAATACTCTACACCTTACGACACAATCGGACACGGCACTCATGTTGCGGCCATTGCGGCTGGGAATCACGTTAAGAACGCGTCTTACTTCTCTTACGCGCAAGGAACCGCTTCAGGAGTCGCACCGCACGCACATATAGCGATTTACAAAGCCGCTTGGGAAGAAGGAGTTTACTCATCAGATGTAATCGCAGCGATTGATCAAGCGATTCGAGATGGAGTCGATGTGATATCTCTGTCACTTGGATTAAGCATTGACGACGACGATGGTGATGTTGGACTAGAAAACGATCCAATCGCAGTCGCAGCGTTTGCAGCTATTCAAAAAGGCGTTTTCGTTGTAGCTTCTGGTGGTAACGACGGGCCGTATTACTGGAGTTTGATTAACGGAGCACCATGGATTATGACGGTGGGAGCTGGAACAATCGGTCGTGAATTTCAAGGGATCTTAACGTTAGGAAACGGAGTTAGTTTCAGTTTTCCGTCCCTGTTCCCTGGAGATTTCCCGTCAGCTCAGTTTCCGGTAACGTATGTTGAATCTTGCTATGCGGGAAACATGACTCTCGTGAACAGAATCATTGTCTGTAACGAAAACGTAAACATCGGAAGTAAACTTCAACAAGCCAAATCCACCGGAGCTACAGCAGCAGTTCTTATCACTGATAGGTTAATTGCAGAACAAGCCACAGCCAAATTCCAATTTCCGGTAGCATTCATCAGCTCAAAACACCGAGAAGCTATTAAAAACTACGCAACGAACAACAAAAACAACGCCACCGCAAAGCTGGAGTTTCAGAAAACGGTAATCGGGACAAAGCTAGCACCACAAGTAGACGATTACAGCTCGAGAGGTCCGTTCACAAGCTTCCCTCAAATCCTCAAACCGGACATTTTAGCACCTGGGACATTAATACTCTCAGCTTGGCCATCGGCTAAGCCAGTCGCCGGAACTCGAGCACGACCCTTATTCAGCGGATTCAATCTCTTAACCGGGACATCAATGGCTGCACCTCATGTAGCTGGAGTCGCGGCGCTTATAAAGCAAGTCCATCAAGACTGGAGTCCATTGGCTATAAAATCTGCAATTATGACAACGGCTTTGACTTTAGACAATCCTTTAGGCACTGGAGCAGGACAGGTGAGTACGGACAGAGTCCTGAACCCTGGCTTAATCTATGATACAACTCCACAAGATTTCATAAACTTCCTTTGCCACGAGGCAAAACAGTCGAGAGATTTGATAAAAATCATCACAAGGTCTAATATTTCCGCCGCGTGTACAAACCCGTCTCCATATCTCAATTACCCTTCAATTATTGCTTACTTTACGAACGATCAAAACGGTCCCAAGATCTTTCGAAGAACGTTGACAAATGTGGGAGAAGTTAAGAGAAGCTATAGCGTGAGAGTGAGAGGCTTGGAGGGTCTAAAGGTCGTCGTAGAGCCAAAGAGACTAATTTTCAGCGAGAAAAACGATAAGCTAAGCTACACCGTGAGATTGGAGACTTCAAGAGCATTGCGCGAGAACGTGGTTTATGGAGTTGTGAGTTGGGTTGATGACGAAGAAGCTAAGTTTGGAGTAAGCTGTCCTGTGGTGGCCACGAGCCTTGTCCAAGAGTCTTAAAATCTCTACTTTAAAAAAGATTATTTTTTTCTCTTAGATTATACTTTTATCGTATGGTTGTGCCTAAAGATTCGAGATTTTACGAGATTCACATTACTTGAGAATGGAGAAAGAGAATTAAGACTAGGGCTAATGAAAACAAAATTGGTATTTCCATATACTAGCTCAAGAATACAAGAAATGGTATCTACATGTACAAAAATTTCTTTCTATTAACAAAGATTTATACAAATGAATTTAACTAGAACTGTTGGATCTGACTATAAGACTAAAAAACGCTAGTCTTTCGATGTAACTCTGTTTTTGTCCCCTGTTTTTTAGACTACCGTCACCGTACGATGACCCAGTTATTGGTGACGGACCAATCAGGGATCAAATTAGTCGCCAGAGTTGCAACTCTCTCCTCCAGCGAATCAAACGGATGATACTGCGTTCCCGTATCGGAGGAAGCAGATACCCAATCGGGGAATTCGAATGGGCATCTCGGCGATGCGGACACGTCCTCTGTTTTGAATTGAATATCTTCTTCTTCTAAATCTTCGTGATCAAGATCGACGGCTACGAATGGATGGTTTAGAAGCATCTCAGCCGTCCATCTCTTCTTGGGATCCTTGACAAAACACTTTAACAGAAAATCTTGTCCTTGTTCCGACAAGCCCTCGGGAATCATCGGAAGCTCGTCTCCGACACCGATGCGTATCAACAACGACATGAAGTGCGATCCTTCTTTAACACTCCATGCCGTTTTGCCGCTAAACATCTCAACAACGGCGCATCCTAAAGCCCACACGTCAGCTTCTGATCCGTACTCGTTATCGTTAACGGATTCAGGCGCCATATACAACGGCGTCCCTCTAATCTGCACTCCCTCGTCAATCAACGCCGTTACTTCTCCCGTTCTCTTAGCCAACCCAAAATCCGCAATCTTAACGGCGCCTTCACCGAACAAAAGAATATTCCCGAGTTTTAAATCGCAGTGAGCGAATCCGTTAGCGTGTATGTGACGTAGACCACGAAGCACCGATCCTGTGTAGTGACGCACGGTAGATTCCGGTAAACCCTCACCGTTTAACTTCTTGAGATTGCTCGCTATGCTTCCTCTCGAAGCGTATTCCAAGAACAAGTTATGCATCTCTTCGCCGTTTTCGACCGTTCGATCCTCGCCGAAACACCGTACGATCTCGTCGCAATCGTCTCCGAGTTTATCTAGAACCGCTTTCTCGTTCGCGAGCGAAGCAGCACCATATGAGTCTGCAGATTTCACGGCCATCAACTGAGGAAACACGCCGGAATCGTTAGTAGTCGGCGTCGCTAGACTGACTGTAGAAAAAGTTCCGTATCCGATGGTTTCTCCTCGAACCCACTCCATTGAAACAAATCTCTGAGAATTTTGAATTTCCTTCTTTTTTTGTTCTTGAAGAATCAAACTTGGTTTAGGATTGCATAACTGAGAGAGTATAGAGAAAAAAAAGGAAACAGAGGATGAAAAGCTCGTGACGGTTAATGGTTCCTCCTGGTTCGAGTTCCTCAATATATATATACCGAGTTTTTTTTCTATTTTTCTGTATAAATAAAATAATGAAACAACTTGGGGTTGCTGTTTTTATTTTTAATTATATAATTAAATTTGTAAAGTCTGAATTTTGGGAAGTAATTAATGCACGTGACGAGAGTGGATTTTTTTATTGTGGGGCTGTTAACAAAAGGGAAAACTTAAGCTGTACGTGATATTTTCATTTTTAAATTGAATAAACAGATATTATGGCACGGCTATTGTTTTGGTGCAATAAGTAGAATATCTATCACTATAATATATCTCTGTTTGTACACGTATGTTTTTCTATTTTACAAAACCAATAGAAAATTAGTAACCTGCTTGATATTCAATGAGATAAACGATCGTTATTTTTGGTATAGAAGTAGTCAGTTTATATTGAATTTGCGTTGAATATCAAGTTGTGTAACTCATATAGGTTTCAGAACACTAAATTATACTTGCGGGAGATATTATACAAAACAATATCGAAAACGTATCACCAGAGAGATTGCAACGAGAGACATTACACATAATAAATCAATCTTTTTGCCGTGAATGTGTATATTTGAAGGGAAGATGTATGTTTAAATATTCATAGTTTCCCGCTTGTAGCTGTAAATAAACAAGATTATTATTTACAGAAAATATTATTTACTTTAGTGAGTCTCTGCTCTGGACTCTCCATTCATGTTTTGTGTTGCTAGGCATAACATAGAGTTCTCCTCGTATATGCCACTCCTTCACAGCTGTCGCTAATTATAGTCATAATGTTAGTAATTCTCTAATCACAATGAAGACTTAACAGTTAATACTCTTTCAGTTTCTAAACTGATATTCCTTCTATTTCACAAAATATAATTATTTTAAGTATTAAAATGATTTTTATACCGCAATTTTATAGAAAATGGTATTTTTATTTATTTTCAAAATGAAAAATGGTTTCTACTTTTTAATAAATTGCATTGTCTATATTTCGTTACCACTACTCTAACAAGATTCTTTCAAATATAAAGTACGAAAATGCTGAACCACGATTTCATAAACATATGTTGTCAAACTATATGTACATATATTAACAGACTATTGCGATTTATAGTTAAATAATGTTCCATCCAATTGCCAATATGCTTCGACCAAAATCCAATTACTAGCTAGGTAGATATTCTTTTTGGACCATTGATAATATAAAACTATATAGCAAGTTGGCGTTGTAATTATTTTTTGGTCAATCCAAGAATCAAATCCTTCTCCGCTGGAGACGCTTTAATTTTTTTTTTTTTTGTGATATTTTCCGCCGCTATGTCTCTTAAATATCCTTTACCGATTAGAATAGTTTGCTCTAAAATATTTAGGCGACCTCTGATTACGGGTACCAGCTGCGAGAGAAGCCGCAAAGTGGAGTTTTCTTTCGAGTCTGGGTCAAGTTATCATTATTAGATTATATAAGTCTAGGTGACGATTTAAAACTAAAATTTTGATTTGCTTTTTTTGCTCACATTCGGTCTTTTCTTTTAATTTCATAAAGAAAGATTGACTAACGTCGAGCTTTAATATATAGAAGCCAACAAATATATTTTTTTTAAAATTAATCATCATTCTTTTTTTAGTCACATCTATTATTATAAAGCTTGTATGTAGTTACTTCATGGCCAACTTGCCTGCGCAAGTCTGGATTCCCACGGGCATGACTTCATAAAACCATACCCCAAAAAAAAAAAACATCAACGTTGGGTATATATATATATATCAAACGTTTGATATAGATTTTTAAATTCGAGCTTTTCATTTTTCATCTTTAGTTAATAACAATCATAAGATAACTAAAAAATTCGCAAGAAAAGCGCGGGAGAGGGAGGGAGTGCTTCGTACTGAAGTCATTCGACCCCCAACAGACTTTCGCAAGTTGCGGCGGCTCTGAGTTTTATTTTTGCAATATATAATATTACATATATCCAATTAAGTATAGTTGTTTTTTTGGGTACGAATGTTAAAAAATATAGTTGTTCTCTGTGATATTTTGTGCAATAAGAAAATATAGTATTAGACGTTTTAACGGAGTCTGACGAATATCAAGACGCAGACAAGTTGAAGGAAGAGAGGAAAGTTGTTTTGTAAATTGTAAATCGTAAGCAGTAACAGTAGCCGTAACTCCGTTACCCTCACATGCTTCCATGTTCCTTCATTTATTAGATTTTTCCCCCTTACCAGAAAAAACATTATACACAAAAACTACAAGTTACAACCTATAAGTTCAAAACAAAAAGGGCCGTCCGGGTTATATGTGCCAATCACTCGTTTTTTTTCTTTTTACTTTATTGTTTTGAATATTAAATTATTTATGGGAATATATTGCAAGGGAGGGTCACATGGCCGCGATCCCTAGCCATTAGATTGGGTGGAGTTGCGATCTCTACGAGCCCCTGTCTACTACAACTTGCTTTGGCTATTACATAAACAATTTATCGTGATGTTGATATTGGACGATGGGTAAAAATATATATGATCAGAATCGATTATAAGAATAATTTATTTTCTCATAAATATAAACATATACACACTGCGCTGTTGGATAAAGGAGAAAGGTGAGGTTATTGGATATGAACCAACACCGCCCAGGCGACTTGGAGGGATACACTGAATCCGAGGAAGACAGAGTTGTTATCTTTTTTTCTTGGTAATTTCTGAAAATAATTTAATAATTCCGGAATAAAGAAAACCCCATACGGCGGCCCACAGTTTATTTCTTGGAGATTTCATCAAATACTTTTGCATTTTGGTTTGCGAGGCATCGTCCTATACGTATAGATTATGTCAACTTTGAAATCTTTTATTATAAGGTGTGGTACCACAGAAAAAAAAAATTAACTTTATTCTGTACGAGCATTGTAGCATATTAGCATATACCTAAATTTCAACCGTCATTTGAAAAGAAAAAAATCACACATTGATTTTTTTGTTGTTGTCAACTATCACACATTGATCTAATTCGTCAATATCACAATATATGTACGCCGCATTGTATATATCATATCATATATCGATAAATGTGTTGCTCTAAAATTCTTTAAAGAGATACGCACAAAAAAAAATTAAAACGAAATGATAATAGTTCGTAAGCTCATTGAGACTAGTAATTGATTTATGTTGGACATTTTCGCTGACCACTGCAAATTGATTATCGCTTGAGTTCATACGCAAGTCTGTTATAAAGAATAATGAAAATATAAAAGAGGATGTATATCACTTGAGTTGGTACACAAGTCAATTTATAAAGCTGAATCAGAATAGTAGGTTTGTTCCACGTTCGGATTCATCTCCAACATCCAAATGGATTTAAACCCTGTAGACAAGTCAATAGGGGTCCTTTTAAGATATTCACAATCCAAAGTATTGGTATATTCCGTCTAACTTGGAATTTTAGATTGACCCCTTTGAACGAGGAGAGGACGGACAACGTCAAATCATACCCTTTATCATTGCATAGTCTTTTATTCTTGTTTATGTGAATATAATAAAGTCAAAACAAAAATATATACATTATCTTTCAGTAACAAGTACGATTAATCTATTGTCAAATTCAGACTTAGGTTATCTGAATCCAAACGCATAATTAGCCGCCAAACGCAAGTTCATGCATTTTAATTTAAACATGTTTCTTTTCTTTTCAACCAGAAAAAGTTGGGTCAAAAGGCCATCCTAAGACATACCAAATCCAAATTTTTGTATGTTTCTTCCAAGTTCAGAATTTTAAACGAAAAAGGCAAACAATAAGCCGTCTCTTGACTATTCATGATAAGAAGAGTTTTTATTACACACGTGCCTGTTAATATAAGACTTGACAAGTCTGGCTTGTGGTTGTTCGTACACGTGATGGTAAAGACAGCAGCTCTGATGTTCAGACATATCCATAACCTACTACCCAAACACATAAATTGGGCCAAAAAGAAACGGCCTAATAACGCAACTGCCCAATGATAAACTGCAACCCAACAAGTAATGAAAATCACATTTGAACCATATTCGACGATTTCAGACGGAACATTAACTGACTCAGATAAATCCAAGTACATGTGTGATTCCCCCGGTTTTCAGTTCATAATTAACAATTTAACAGTAGAAAAACCAATTTAAAACCCACCGACAAAAGACAAGACAAAAGATAAGTAGCAAAATTACGAATTACGATAGTTTGTAGTACATGTAGATAGCACTCGAAAAATAATCCCCGGGCTTAATTAATTTAAACAAACGTAAATTAATCACGGTTTTACACAAATACATCGAAATCGAACTACAAAGAGGGTCCGTGGGTGGCGAAATTACGAAAATGCCCATGGATAAAGCAGCAAGTTCCTTCTTCTTTAGTAGGATCTCCGGCACCGAGTGATGGACGAGCAGCCTCGACTGTACGGATGCACCGGACCTCTGGCTCTGAAGCAGTTGTGAGTGTAGTAAGATCTTCCAGATCTGGGAGGACACGGGACTCGGTTCGCCGACAATGCACCGTACGAGATGTAGTATCTCTTCCTCTGCCAGTACAATGACCGTCGATCTGCGACACCGACGTCGTCGTCTTCAACCTCCTCCGTCGCATCTTCGAAGCTTTCTCCTCCGTCGAAGTCGAATGCGTCGCCATGAGAGATCGGCCAGTCGAATCCGTCGCCTAGAAGAATGAGGGATGGATTCTCGGGGAGAGGTTCAGATCTCGGGAGTGAAATGAAGAGAAGAGAGAGAGTGATGAGGAGAGTCAGAGACGGAGCTGCCATGGTGATACTGGAGACGAGAGCAAAGAAGAAGAAGAAGAAGAGAAAATAATAATAGAGGAGAGTAGAGCAAGGAGCAAGGAGCAAGTCACATGCGAAGAGGTGACTTGAGGTTTTACAGCTGTGAAACTTGGCTCTTTTTTGGGGGTTATAATCAATGCGCCATTTATGGACCTCTCGACCTTCGTGTGAAGGGTTTTTCGAGTGTGTGAGAGTGTGAAGATGAGTAATCTGGTGGGGGCACGGTGTAGGATAAGAGATGTCACAATGATTGGTTGTCAAACCGTTGGATTTACGACATTAATGGGCCGGGCTTTCTTGTTGGTTTTACCTGTTTAGAACATTATTAATAAGCTATTCTTCGTCTTCTAATGGGCTTTGTGATAGCTGAAGTTGTTTTAACATTCGGGCTTCTTTCCTTTGGACCAATCCAATGATGTATCAAATGAAGGGTTTGTTTATGTATCAATTTATTCAATGTTTTTATTAAATTAAAAATAAATTATATTAGAAAGAAAACATGAAGGACCCTTTAATAAGAAGGAATAATGTTCCTTTTTTTCTAGCTCAAGAAGAACCCAATTCTTAACATGAGCATTTCGATTTGATAAGATGAATACAGGGGTTTAGCATGTTGAAAACAGAATTTTAGAGGTCACACACAAGCCTCAAGCTGGAAAACATCTGTCATTAATCCTTAAAATTATTTCATTGACAAAGATACGGTGATAGCAGTTCCTAATTTACAACTCACTCCAAAACCATGGAGAGTCTGACATTAAAGCCATTACACATGATCTAAACAGGAAAAAAAAAAGTTAAAAGACTCTTACAGTTCCAATTTTGTTTTATATAAATTAACTTACCCTCCGTAGGATCATTTTTTTCCTTTCTCGGACAATATAATAATAGTAAAATTAAAAATCATCATCATCTAAGAATCTGTGCATTGCCCACCATCTGATGAGTCCCCATTGCTCCACAACCTTTCATAACCACTCCTCCGCCGCCACCGCCACCACTCACCGCAGCCGTCATTCCACCGCCACCGATCAAAACCCTACCTCCTCCTCCTCCGTTAACCACCGCTTGTTCTTCCAGCGACTGCACTTGTTTCTTTAGAAACTTCACATAATGAATAGCTTCGTCGAGCATCGAAGCTGTATCCATCTTGGTTCCACCAGGAACAAGCCGTTGCAAAATCCGAATCCTCTCGCTTATCCTCTCCCTTCGATGCCGAGCAGCCACACTCTGTGGATCTTTAGAGATCCTAACGTTCCTCCTCTTAGGTGGCTTTACGGCCTCGGGATCGATATGTATCGGTTGCATCACGGCGATTCGAAATATCATCTCTCGCATCGCTGCCATGTTCGTGTTATTGTTGTTGCTACTATTGTTTCTTTTGTCGTGCAAAACGGAAGAGTAAGCTGTCTCGGGAGAGAGAGAAGAAGGGTTAGCGAGTAATCCGGGACCGTACCGGAAACCAGGTTCGTGGGTCATTGAGTCAGAATGGTTGTGGTTTGAGTTGAACAGAAAAGGGTAAGTGTTGTTGTTGTTGTGGTCGATGAAAGAGGGATTAGCGTTACAGAACTCCGGAAGCTTCTCCATTTGTTGCATCATCATGTTCATTATGTCAGAGTCCATGGAGAGAGAGATGGAGAAGCTGTTGAAATGGGTATGGAGAGAAACTGAGAAAAGCTTACAAAAAATGAAATTTAGGGCTTTTTCTTTTAGATGATTGATGATTGATGATGAGAGAAAGAGACGGTATGTGTGAGAAATGGCAATTGTACTACTGCCCAATCAGAAACTCAAGTAATATTACAAGAAGTGGAAGGACTTATATAGCAACTCGTGGCCCATCCCCTTCTTTTAACGTATACTAGTATACTACATATATAAAAATATAAGGAAATTCTTCATATTTTCAACTCTCAATTTATGTGAATTATATATATGTATAAATAAATATAAAATATTCAAATTTGTCTTCTTATCTCAGTGCAAATTTCAGTTTCCCACATGCATATTCAAAAGAACTTACTGATGTAATATCATATTCAATTAGTATTGGTTACAATTTCCTTTTTTATATATAAAGAGGGGTTTTTATAAACTTACGATCAGAGTCAGAATTCTAATTCACCCCCTAGAGAATATAATTAGTATTATTGTTATTTGTATATGTTAACAACTGTCAACCATCGTTTATTTTTGCATATCCGTGATATATATAACAAGAGTACGGATGTAACAACTAGCAAGCAAAACGAACATCTATTAAATACATATGGTGGATTTGTTCCTTATCGTTAAACTTAATTATCTAATATAATGCTAGTTCGTGAACATATTAGGAAATCATTATTTATTTATACACAAACGAGCTATTAGGTCGAGAAGATTTTGTTCGGTAGGTAAGAGAAGCTATGGAAAAGCGTGTGTACAACAGTACATGTAGGGAGTTACTATAAGGAGGAAATGATTGCGTAACTTATCTTGCATGGACTATTACCAAAAAAAAAAAAAACTTATCTTGCATGGACCGAACAAAAAAAAGAGCAAAGGAAGATCGTTACATTTATTAGGATCAATAATGACCGTTGATTCAGGCGGGG
Source organism: Sisymbrium altissimum (assembly GCA_900406495.1). Taxonomy (NCBI): domain Eukaryota; kingdom Viridiplantae; phylum Streptophyta; class Magnoliopsida; order Brassicales; family Brassicaceae; genus Sisymbrium; species Sisymbrium altissimum. The sequence goes on from OVBI01000937.1 coordinate 19,463, forward strand.
ATTGACTATAAGATCTTAGATCTCATATGGACCGTCAGGATCATGTTTCCTCAAACACGTGTCCTACAGTGGCTGGCTTGGTTACGCGACAAAACAAGGTGCATGAACCGCTCCCACCAGCACAACAAACGGAAATTCCATTTTCCACCATTATTAATGTTTTATACATTTTGATCATTCTTAAATTTTATTCTGCCTTATTTCTCTATCGATTTTGTGGGTGAAAAGGTCATTTATTTCTCTTAAGATCATCCACTAATTTGGTTCTATTAACAAAGATATGTTCTTCGCAACCGCTTGTGTAATCTCTGGACTTGAGTATCAGTTAGTTTAATGGAAGTAATTTAACAACAAAAAAAAAAAAATTATGTTCTTTCATCCAATAAAAATGATTGCTAACAAAAAAATTAGAATGGCAGAGAGAGTCCTATAAGTTATCTTATTTGGTTATATATACAACTACCCCACAATCCCACATCCACACGAGATATGTCAGAATCCAGGGAGCACTATTTTATTTTGTAAAATTTTCTGGTAAATTAATACAATTCATACTTACAAAGAAAGTGGTTAATTTTTGGTCAAAGAAGAGAAAAAAAAAGAAAGTGGTTAATATAATAATATAAATGTATAAGTATAACAAAATGGTGGACGAATAAAAGCCAATATAGTACTGTTTACTAAATAATGGTTGATGATTAATCGGATCGCAATTGACATCGAGCCTTACCGTATGGCACGCTTCTCAAAGCCGATCAGAGAACGACTCAAATCTTTTTTTATTTTTTTATTTACCCTTTCTTTGTCTCAGAAATGCATACTTTATTTAGTTTATTTCATGATTTTCTTGAATACTTTTGTTGGTTACCGCCACGGACTTTCCTTCTCGCATGCTTTTCAGTTTATATGAAAATTGTCAACTTTTTGTTTTTGTTTTTCTTCCGCAAATTGCTTCGTTAACCAAAGAATTTAAATTTATGATCAAATCGAAAAATACAGAATCATCGTCTGCTGCATCTGACAAGCCGATATCATTCCCAACAAAGAGGAGGGAGATAAATAAATTACCATTTTTAAAACGGCAATATGGAAACAATCATATTTATTTCTCATTTTTTATGTTTTAATTTTTTTAGTTTTATTTCTCATTTCAGTTTACTCTCTGGAGGATAAATATATTTATCAACCGTATTATATTTGATATGGCACAAGTAGGAGTGGAGTATTATTTTAGGTGGGTCTGATTAGTTGTTTTACTATTTAAATTCCCCTCTGTAGTTAATTAGTTATATCGATGAAATAAACTACAAGAAGAGTAACAAGAAACAGGATCTTACCTTAATTGATTTAAACAAATAGTAGTAAATGATTCTTACCTTAAAAATACAGAAGTCCAAATAGACACCTCAAGCTCTCAGTACTGTTCTTTCAAGATCTGTCTCGCTTTCTTTGTACACAATCACATTTAACACATTTAAGACTAGTTTTGTTTTTATTTATTTAAATATAACTCTGATTTTTTTGTTGGTTCTTCCCCATAATTAGATAAAAACAAGCAGACAAAGCCAGTGCTTCGATCTTGGTTTTACCCTCTTATGTTGACACCAAAGCATGCAAAATCATATGAAACGAGGACGTTTCACTGCCTCCGCTGAGTCCACTCTCTCAATCGAGAAATCAATTCACTCCTTTTTCACTTTTACCCTACACCACTACAAATACAATAAATATTCATCCTTGTGAAACTGTCATCACTTATCGTTATGTAAATCGTAATACACAGTATTAAATATATCAACAAAGCTAACGTTCGTAATCAGCAAGATATATATCTATCTATATATATACAAGATTCCATTATTCTCCAACTTTTACCAATCCTGTAAATTTGTAAACATCTCACCAGGAACTGCGTCATCTTATTTGGTAAGTCGAAAAGAAAAAAACCCATTAGTTTGCTATTATATATCCATGCTAAAGACACACAAAAACAATTTCGTTACTGTCCACTACACAAAAACAATGTACGTAGTACTTATCATCTACCGTTAAAAATTCAAATTTCGAGGGATATACATACATATACTCTTAACTTAGGGAACTCAAGATAAAATACGGGTCCACTACGATTATTGCATATATAGTTTTTTTTCACTATCTTTATTTCATAGTTTTGGGACTTTATCATGACCTTCGATTTGTTGTTGTTCCCTTTCCTCTCTCGAAAGATCTATGAAGAATCTATGTGACAGCACAGTGGCAACAAAGGAGGACTATATATAAAAAAACTTATGAAAGGACCACAGACATATACGCATATACATGTCTTAAAGAAATGAATATGATTGGTTAACCTCTGTATGGTAGTGGCCAAGCTGTCTCTCAGCACAAATGTATGTTGATGTTAATCGTATTTTGGATCCAAATGGTAATCGAAGCGGTGTAAGTCATCATAGTAGTTAACCAGTACTATGAAATTAAGTGTAAGACACCAAATACGTGCAGATTCGTATCGCACATTTGTAGTAATTTAAGTTTAGTACATCATACCGATTCCTTAATCGTCAAAATTACAACAAACTGAACCCGTCCGATTGTTATTACTTAGCTGGTGTAGTTATAAATCAAATTATTCAATAGCGAACTGCATATAGAATATACACATAGCTCAATGGTTGGTATTTTTTATAATTAAGAATAAAACCTTTAGAACAAAGCCCATTTGATTTTGAAACAAATAGCATGTCTTATTTGTTTATTTTTAAAATAGGGTAAGATAGCAAAACTGAGATAGGTTGCCTCCCAAGGCAGGGTAGCAAAACAATCGTGTTCATGTCCCAAGCATCATTCATGCTCCTTGCTCCACTAACAGCCTAATTTATATCAATAATTAAATTCAATCAATCCAATTATTTTCACACGATCTAGTAAATAATTAGCATATTAACTCCATAGAAAATTACATTGTTGTTTGGTTTTTGATTAAAAAAAAAAGATTGTCGTCCCACGTGAGATATCCCACAAAGGTCCCAACATCACCACAGAGTCTCTCTGATCATTACAATATCCTTAAGATTAGATTTATATAGACATTTTCTTATAATATCTTCTTGGGCAAGTGCTCTGTATTCTTCTGACACATTTCTATCATCTAACCTTTTTTTTCTTTTATTCTTTTCTCTTTGAAATATATTGAAGAAAATTTGAGATTTTTTTTGTTTCTTGTATTATCTTTTCTTCAATGCCTTTTCCCTCTTCCTCTTCTCTATCTCTCTTTTTATTTCGGATAAATTCTCATGTTCTCTGTGACAGGACAAAGTTGCACCCTCTTGTTATTATTGGTGTTATGCAATATAGATATACTGTTTTTATATCAAATTCATGGAAACTTAAAGGTGATATATAATGACAGGGACACATAAATATTCGAGGTATAGTCAAACTAACGGCATTATAAAAGTTACAATATAACAGTAGGATCCAACTAAATTTGAACCAATTAGGTGTTTAAAAAATCTATCGATATGCAAACATAAGTCAAAATCTAGAAGACAAAAGCTTGGTAGGAACGTCCTAAAACGAAAATGTTGATGTACCCATTTATTTTAAAAGAAAGTAGTAAAATTGGGGAAAGGATGGGGACAAGCAAATAGGTGGCTTGATAAAGATTTTTTATTTTTATTGATTATAAAATAGTATGCTTTTAAAATGGGTAGGTGTTCGGAATGCAGATCCCAATTTTATTCAATTTTGTTTTCGATATTATTTTTGTTATTCTTTTTTTTTTGGTTTGTTTGAATTCTGGTATTTTGGTGCATTCTTTGACTCCTCGCAACTACGTATCTTGTGCTATGTTAAATGTACTCATCTCTAATTTTCTCGGTGCACCTCACACGACATATGAAAAAAAAGGATATGAGATAATATATTTATTTTGATGATATGGAAATATATTTATCTGAATATTTTCTACTTTCTTAAATAGATCTGAGAAGGATCATATACATATATGCATCCATATACTGATCATATTGGATTACGTATTATGTATACGTAGTTTATTTTACTTTGGTGTTTGGTAAAGAGACAAAAGATATATCAATGATTCAATAGATAGTGGTTAGATCTTAGAATTTTTTTTTACCGAAAAAAAAATTCTTTGAATTTTACCAAGGAAGAAATCTTAAACTTATAATTAGGTGATGGATATTGTTAAAAAAAAAATCATTCGAAAGAATTATGTTTAAACCTAACATGTATTCGCATGTTACACACAAGTCTACATAATTATTTTTGTTTATATTTTTTTATTAGGCTGTACTTGTACAGTTGTTGTCTCAAAAAAATATTACAATTGGTGATTTCTTTTTTTAGTTATGTTAATAAGACACTTTTTTTTTTTTCGAATTCATTATCTTCTATCTTTTAGCTAGTACGCGTTAATCATTTATTTGATTTGGATGTCCAAAGGAGGACAAGGTAATATTCAGAAGAAAAAAAAAGAGGACAAGGTTTTTGAAATCAAGATACCATGGATTTGACAATTTGGGTTGAAGATATCGCTATGCAATGTGTCTCGTAGCTACTATTCACGGCCCATTGGCATTGTCTACGTACTGTTGTACTAAATACTTACGTATATGGGTACCGTTAATTAGTTGTTTTTAAAAGGGAAGAAGAACGTAAGGTTAGCTAGAAAAGTTTCCTCATTTTCCCATATAATTACGATTATCAACCCCACGTGAAACAATTCATATTCCAAAACCAAATTTATAGATTACCTTTACAATAAAAAAAAAAAGAAACAATCCAAATCTCGTTTTCCCACATCCAAGTATATATTCCAAATCTATGATTCTGTCCATTCTATCTAATCCTCATTAAAGCCACCACACGTATATTAATAGATTATACGTAGATATCTAATTCCATTTACAAATTTACAAATACGCACACGTACAAGAATTAAATCAAAATGGTCAGCAGCGACGAAGACGAAGGATTTCCTAGAGGATATCTAATTCTTAGACCAGAAGAGCTCCGGCCTTTAGAACTTCTCCGTCTGTTATTCTCTGGCGATATCGAGAAACCAAGATTAGTCAATAGCTCTGAAACCAAAGAACCAAGTTTCAGACGCCGATGGCTTATTTTCGTCTCTCTCTTCCTCCTCAAACTTCTTCGTTTCCTCTCCGAGCCTTTAGCTCTCTTTGGCTCCGCCCTGGAATTCTCCTTAAACTTCCTCTCCGATAACTCTTTTTCCGGTTTCTTCCTCCGAGGTCTTAACCTTCTTTAATCTCTATTGATAAATTATACATAAATACATATTTAGTATGAATATTTTCATAGACTTCTAACTCAAATTAAATGAAATAAATCGTTTCATGTTGGCTAGATAATATATTAGATTCCATTTAATTCGAAATGTGGGAATCTGAATATGTATATACATGACTCTCTGTGGATACATGCAGGAGAAATGGTGATGCCAAAAACGACGTCCGAGGATTACCTATCATTTATAGGACATTTAGATAGGAGAATAAGTTTAGACAAGACGAAAAATCGTGAAGATGGAGACTTATACTATGCTGCATTGTCCATTATGTCTTCAAAACTTGCCTACGAAAACTCGGCTCGTATTAAATATGTCGTCGAAAACCATTGGAATATGAAGTATTTAGGCCTCCAAGACTATTGGAACGGTATGCATTATTTTTTATTTATAAAAAACGTATTCACACTAGTTATATAATCAGTTTTAAATAGTGTGTTTGTGTTTTGATTCCTTTATTTTCTTTTGCAGAGTATGTAGAAAAGGAAACAACACAAGCTTTTATGATGTCTACTGATCAAGAGAAGACGGTTGTGGTTGCATTTAGAGGCACGGAGCCATTTAACTCCGAAGATTGGTGTTCAGATTTCGACATTACATGGTACGAGCTCCCAAACATTGGGAGGATCCATGGTGGTTTCATGAAAGCTTTAGGGCTTCAAAACAATTGCAGTTGGCCAAAGAAACCTCTCCCAAATCCTAATCGACTGTCCCCTTTAGCGTACTACTCAATAAGAGACTCCTTGAAGAATTTGACAGCTCAGAACGAACACACTAAAATTGTTCTGACTGGTCATAGCTTAGGAGGAGCTCTCGCGATATTGTTCACGGCTGTTCTCGTGATTCACGATGAGACCGAGTTGTTGGAGAGGATTCAAGGGGTGTATACTTATGGACAACCTAGGGTTGGAGATTCGACGTTTGGTGAATTTATGGAGAAGAAATTAGAAGAATATGATATAAAGTACTATAGATTTGTTTATAATAACGACATTGTCCCTAGATTACCGTACGATGATAAGGATTTGATGTTCAAACACTTTGGTACTTGCATCTACTACGACCAGCAGTATCAAGCAAAGGTATGTAATTAATTATCATATCATTAGTTTATTGGTCAAAAGTATAAATGAAATATTCAATCTCTCTGATTTTTTTTGTTTTTTTGTTTTTAATAATGCTTTATAGGTTTTGAGAGATGAATCGGACGAAAACTATTTTTCGTTTTGGGGGATGATGAGGATGGCGTACAATGCAGTGTTGGAGTTTATTAGAAGCTTCACGATTACGACTGAGAAGGGGTCGGAGTTTAAGGAAGGATGGTTGTTGAGGCTTGCTAGGGCTTTAGGGATTATAGTCCCTGGGATTTCAAATCATACACCTCAAGATTATGTGAATGCCACAAGATTAAGCCCTCCTTTTGTTTTCCAAACTCATAGAGATGTATCCATAACATAGAAGGGTTCTAAGATTTGTGTTTGTGTGTGTGTAATTGACTAATTGTGAATATGGAGTTGTCTTTTTAACTGTGATTATTCAGTAAAAATGGCTACATAATAAGCACAAGTTATTTATGGAATTATGTGAAAATGGTACAGGGTAAAAATCTGTGAAAGTCTCTAGAATTAGAAAATACCGGAGCATTTATGATAAAGAAACAAAATGCAATGTATATAAAACAAAATTGGCAGGTAATCATGTAGGTAAATACTAAATAGCCAAAAGTATTGGTAGGTTCTTTAACGAAAACCATCGGAAAGACATGTCATGGGTTTGCTGGGCTGACCGTACGTATATATCAAAAACTCCCGATCGTATTCATTTATAAATGGGTTTGGGTTTATTTTAAATGGCCCTTTGGTTCGACTCATTAATATGTTCGGTATATATTGCCTTAATTAGAAAAAAGAGGAAAATATACAATATAGGTGAACATTTTCAACAAATAATTCGTGTGATATTTGACATGATGTAAAAATCACAAATATAATTTTTTTTTTCCGTCGACATAACACAATTAGATTTATGAACGGTTTATTTATCCAAGATAAGAATTGAAAGACGTCAAACCCAAAAATTTAGTGGCTTAAAAATTGCGATAAGAAGGAAAAAAACTTTAAAAAATAAGGATTTTATCCATTCACAATCCTTTATAACGTCACATTCAAATATTAGGCAACATAGTAATTTATTATTATTTATTATTTTTGGAAAAAAGGTGTATTACTTGAAATTCTAATGGCGGAGAGTAAAGAGGTGTCCACATCGGAAGCGATATTTGTAGGCAGTGAGAGGATGAAGTGTGAAGCGGTGGTGGTGCCACCTGTCTTCTCCTTCTTCATCAGTTGCTTCCTTCTTCCTCTTCTTCAAATCATTTCTTCTCTCTCATGTTCACTCAGAAAGTTTCGATTTTTTTACTTGACTTTGATTATATCTTCAGTGGAGTTTGCTTTTCTGGCCGGAGATGGGTTCAACTCCGTTTTGCTATTCAATCAATCCATCTCCATCGAAGCTCGATTTCACGAGGACTCATGTGTTTAGTCCCGTCGCTAAACAGTTCTACTTAGATTTATCATCGTTCACCGGCAAGTCCGGTGGAGGAGGATTGTCGGGTTTTAGGAGCCGTCGAACTTCTGTCGGAGTGAAGGCGGCGACGGCGTTGGTGGAGGAGGAGAAGCGGGAGACAGTGCCGGAGAAGAAGAAGTCGAGGGTGCTAGTGGCTGGAGGTGGAATCGGAGGGTTAGTGTTTGCTCTTGCGGCGAAGAAGAAAGGGTTCGATGTTGTGGTGTTCGAGAAGGACTTGAGCGCCGTAAGAGGAGAAGGACAATACAGAGGTCCAATTCAAATACAGAGCAACGCTTTAGCTGCTTTGGAAGCTATTGATATTGCTGTTGCTGAAGAAGTTATGGAAGCTGGCTGTATCACTGGTGATCGGATTAACGGCCTCGTCGACGGTATCTCTGGTTCTTGGTGAGTTTTTCTATTCAGATTGATCGTCAAAACGTCAAGCCACTCTGCTTGGATTCATGTTTTTGCTGCTTCAATTGGCTGTGATCTTTTGTTTAATTGCTTAGGATTCGTCAAGTAATCCTTTCATTTCATTGTCAGGTATCTATAGATTGATACATCTGTTGTCTATAGATTGTGATATTAAACGAAAAGTTTGGTGATTTTGTTTTGTAAATCAATTAGGTATGTCAAGTTTGATACTTTCACTCCTGCGGCGTCACGGGGACTTCCTGTTACTCGGGTAATTAGCAGAATGACTCTGCAGCAGATCTTAGCACGCGCAGTTGGAGAAGAAGTCATTAGAAATGAGAGTAATGTTGTTGATTTTGAAGACTCTGGAGATAAGGTGGTGATTGATATCTACTTAAAAAGGCTATTGATTTGCCAAAATGTTTTTGAGGAAATGTTCCAATGTAGCTGTATGGGTTTGTTCGTTTAGGTCACGGTGGTGCTTGAGAACGGAGAACGTTATGAAGGTGATCTGCTTGTGGGTGCAGATGGCATATGGTCTAAAGTATGTTTAAAGTGGATGTGAGTTTAACAAATAGCTTTTGTTGCTGAGGATACCAGTTAAAGATTCTGCCTTTTGGTTTTCTCTATAGGTGAGAAATAACTTGTTCGGTCGAAGTGACGCTTCTTATTCAGGCTACACTTGTTACACCGGCATTGCCGATTTTATACCCGCTGATATCGAGTCTGTTGGGTATGTTGCCGAAAATAATGAAATTTCATGCATCTCTTCTCTGTTTATGATGATGAATCCTTTTTCTGATATTGAACCTGTTTCGTCTCCCGAAAAGCTACCGGGTTTTCTTGGGACACAAACAGTACTTTGTTTCTTCGGATGTTGGTGGTGGAAAAATGCAATGGTACGCATTTCACGAGGAACCAGCTGGTGGGGTTGATGCTCCAAATGGTAAATTCTCTGCATTGTTTGATTTGTGTGTATGATTTGCATTTAGTTTCAAAAAATCACATAAGCTTCTTTTCTTTGGATTTTGGATTTTGCAGGTATGAAGAAAAGATTATTTGATATATTTGAAGGTTGGTGCGACAATGTGCTGGATTTATTGCATGTGACTGAGGAGGATGCGATTCTCAGAAGAGATATCTATGATAGGAGTCCTAGTTTTACTTGGGGTAAAGGGCGTGTTACGCTGCTGGGGGATTCTATTCATGCGATGCAGCCAAATTTGGGCCAAGGTGGATGCATGGCCATTGAGGTATCTTTACATCTAATATGAATCAATTTAACAGCAACAGTTGACTTGATTTCAAATAGTGGCGTTGAGCGGAGTGTTTCAATGTTTTCGCAGGATAGTTTTCAACTAGCATTGGAACTTGAAGGAGCATGGAAACAGAGTGTTGAAACTAATACACCTGTTGATGTTGTTTCCTCTTTGAAAAGGTGAAACTAAAACATAAGTTTTTTAGTTTGGGCTTCTAACAAGTACTAAACATGCTCTTGAATTGGTTTAGATATGAGGAATCTAGAAGACTCAGAGTCGCTATTATTCATTCAATGGCGAGAATGGCTGCAATTATGGCTTCCACTTACAAAGCATACTTAGGTGTTGGGCTTGGTCCTCTGTCTGTGAGTATTCTTATAGTTTTCAATGATAGATATGCGAAAAGCATCGTTCTGGTTGGTCGTTTGACGTCAAGTGTCCAATTCTCATCTCTTTCTTTTGCAGTTCTTGACCAAGTTTAGAGTACCGCATCCCGGAAGAGTTGGTGGGAGATTCTTCATTGACATTGCTATGCCTTTGATGCTTAACTGGGTCCTTGGAGGTAACAGGTTAGATTTTTCTCCTTATTCATCTACACGGACTTAAATGTTTAGATTCAGCAACAGTCCGGACGTAAAGCCAACCCATTCACATTGTTTTGCAGTGAAAAACTCGAAGGAAGGCCACCTAGTTGCAGACTGACTGACAAAGTATATTCCGTTCTTTCTCCATTGCAGTAAAATAAATTCATATAGTGACTAATATCAAAGAGTCGTTCTTTGTTTGAAGGCTGATGACCGGCTCCGTGAGTGGTTTGAGGACGACGAAGCTCTTGAACGTACCATAAGCGGAGAGTATGTACCACAAATCCCTGAAGTCGACTTTACCTACCAAAAACCAGCTTCTCTGTCTTTACTGCTTGGCCTGACTCTGAATTTCTTTGCAGATGGCATCTTATTCCATATGGCAACGAGTGTAGCGTTTCGGAAACATTATGTCTAACCAAAGATGAAGATCAACCTTGCATTATCGGGTATGAAAAACAGTGTCGGTCATCAATGTCTTTGAACAATTTATAACCAATGATTGTCGAGAATCTTATGAAACTCTTCTTGATTGCAGAAGTGAACCAGACCAAGATTTGCCTGGAACACACATTGTGATCCCTTCCCCTCAGGTATATAGAAACTTTGTATCTAATAGTGATTTGGGAAGGCTCAGAGACTTGTCAAGGAACATTAATTTTCTGTCGAATCTTTGGTTTAGGTCTCGAAGATGCATGCGCGTGTAACCTACAAAGATGGAGCTTTCTTCTTGCTGGATCTTCGAAGCGAACACGGAACCTATGTGACTGAGTAAGTCAACAGAGTTTTGCTTATCTCTCGAGTCTGTGAAATTTCTGATCCAATATTTTAACTTTTTGAAATATGTTGCCAGTAACGAAGGAAGAAGATATAGAGTCACACCAAATTTCCCGGCTCGGTTTAGACCGTCCGATATCATCGAGTTTGGCTCGGATAAGAAGGTGCGACACTTATTACCAAGTCTTGGTTTAGTTTTTACCGGACGTTTTCATATCCATGGGTTTTAGTCCTAAACAATCTGGTTTGGTTTTTCTCAGGCGGCGTTTAGGGTCAAGGTGATCAGGACAACTCCAAAATCGACGAGAAGGGATGAGCAGAGTAGCGGTAAAATGCTTCAGGCAGCTTGAACTAAGTAAACCGACGGTGAATTTAAATATTTTATCAGTTTGGCAGATAATTTGTGTAGTAGTTTTGGAGAAAAGAAAAAAAAAAACTCTATTCCTTGCAATGCAATGTATATATAGGCTGGAACAAAAGATAATTATACAGAATGTTACTCTTTATTTGCTTGTCTAACTAAAAAAAGTTTATTTTATATTTAAAAATTAGTGGTTTTATATAACTAGTTTTTTCTTTCTTTCAAATGGAATGTAAATTTTGAATTTTGATAACATTAATAACAGAGAGTAATTCTAATTATCTTAATTGATATGAGAGTAATTTTGAATTTTGATAACATTTACACAAATTTTTAATATTTTCTTTTAAAATTGAAATTTATAATTTTTCTTTTAAGATTGAATTTATAGTTTTGTATGATCTACTTAGCTGTTTTACAAAAAAAAAAACTGCACAAATTATCTATAAACAAAACCAAAACAAGAATTTGTTTACAAACAAAAACCGCTTTGCAATGAGATATAGATTTTTTCTAAAATTGGTAACTGAACAAGTAATAACAGCACCATGAGATTTTCTAAAATTGGTAACTGAACAAGTAATAACAGCACCATGAGATTTTATGTTGCCAATGTGGAACAGAATCAAAGTGGGATATGGAGGGGGTGATTGTGGGCTGAATCTAGATTCTTCATCTTTTACCACCTAACAAATTGTTAATTTTGAAACTGATTATTAAAACTCATTTGTCCCATCTAACATCTTTTGAAATTGGATTTTGTTTGATTTGGTGTCTAAGTTTTAGCAGTGGAGGTCTCAATTAGTCATTGTTAGACTAAATTTGGTTTTACTTAGCTAACAGTTGTTACCAACTGAAAAAAATTAGTGGTTATTACATAAATAATTTTTTTCTTCCAAATGAATCGATTGAGTGAGATGATGAATGTTTTGCCATTAAACAAAAAAATGAAAGAAGACAAGTTATCTTGGAGCTTGGAACATCTTATTGATGTGCATAATATATGTAAAAGTAACAAAAGGAAAATAATTAAGGGTGAAACGATAATATTACTGCTATGTTTTGGTGCTTGAGGTAAGGTCCCATCTTCATTAATATTCACTGTCCAATTCCACTCAGTGTTTTTCGTATAAGCCTCTTCTTCCTCTCTCTTTTATTCCATAAAGTTAATAACCAATTAACCATATAGTTTTGTGGTCAAGTCAAAAACTTTTTCCTTCGTCTGACTTCTCGGCAATTATTTGTGTTCATTGTGGCATTTCTTGATCTATTTTATTAGTTACAAAATATGAAAACAACTACGATCACGATCTTATCAAAGTGCAACGTATTATATGTATCTTGGCTCATCGATCTCCTGCGTCATCGCCCATCAGAACTTACCTTTAGTTGTAATCAGCAGCTCTGACTTCATGCATATTCTCTAAGATGGGACCCCTTCGTTGGTATTATTATTCATGTGGTTTATGCATGAGTTTTTCTCTTTCTGACTTTTGCTGTTTACAATTATTTGCGTAGTTCTTTTTGGGCTCCTCTCGTGAAGAAACCAGACGGATTGGGAAAGGCAAGATGGGCGGTGGGATTCCCACGTGACTGGACGAACAACATTAATGGCGTACGTAGATAGTGTTAGTGTGTGGATATATATTAAAGAACGATTTTGTATAAACAAGGTATATGATGATATATATATATCACACTTTGGTACGTAGATAATATTTAGGTTTGTTGGGTTTTCGTTCTCATAAAATGGTGAAGAAATAGTAAATGAAACGGAATCAAGACTTTGTTGTGTTGACTAGTGAACCTGCTGATGTGTATAATGTATACAATACAACTACACAATGTAATACAAAGCATTAATATTAATTACTTAGCTATGGATATTGATGATTGCTTAGCTACTAGCACATAATATACAGATACATATTATCTCCAAGGTGTATCCAGCTATAGGCTGTCCGATGCAACTCATCTAGCTGAATTAGTTTTTGGATTATCAAGTGTTTGGTCACGTACACATCTTTGTAATTTTGGCTTAATTCGGATAATTTCTACGATATTTGTTCACGTCACCTGATTAAACAGAATCCAACAACTCTTGTAGTCTCGTTGACTCGACCCCACTACTATGCGTTCACATAATTCGATGTTGTGTGTAACAAAGGTTAAGTTTAAAAACAGCTATGCGTTCGGACGACACCGTCTACGCCGTCGTTTGTGATTTGTTTGAGAAAGTCGTCACATCACACACGGTACGTCGGTGCCCCTAAATAAATTATTTCTTAAGAAACGCCCCTACACAAACGAAATCTACCAAATTAACCCCACCCGAAGCAAAATTAACATGCATACTGATTTATCAGTACGTTGTTAATATAGAAATTTCAGATCACTATGATTAGAATGCTTGTGTTTGTGTTTATAGTAGGCGCACCTAAAATCTTCAAGTTTTGTTTTTAGCTTAAACATGAAATAGTTTCATGACTGGGAAACCCATTCAGCAAGTTGTTTTATTCGGTACACAAGCACAGGCGATAATTTCTTTGCCGGTTTTGTTTCTTTCTCCGGTCGAAAATCGAAACCAAGAGCGTCCGACACTTCTTCGGAGCTCCACCCAGCTTTACGGAGCGACTCCGATAACCGACCCACTTTCAATAGAAGTACATCAAGAACGGTCCGATTGTCAAGAATCACCATTTCACCCTCAAAGAAACCAGATGCTGACACGTGGATCATAGCGTCGATATCGGATTCGCTCCACCCGCCCCTCTCAATACCGAACCGATCCGGTTTACGTACTTATTTACCCATTTCGGAGTTTCGTTTCTGGGAAGGTCCGGCGACGAAGAAGATGACGATGATGATGTGGCGGAGCCAGAATTTCTCCGGCAGCGATCAACCGCCGCGTCACTCCAAAATTCCACCCATCTCGACGTACTCGACCCGATAACCCGACTAGAGTCTAAGCTCCTCCGAGAGAAGTTGGAGGATGATCCAGCAGACTCCTCGCTCACCGAGCGCTGCTTGGTGAGTCTTCGCGGGAAGATATCTGAGCTGCGGAAAGCGGGCTCACGCTCGAAGAACTCGGATAGATCCGACCCGCAACAGAATATACGGGTCTCGTCGATGAAGAAGACCGGGTTACCCGCTAAAGACGGGTTACAAGGAATGTAGCAATGGTCGAAAACGGGGATCAACAAAGGAGCTCTCTTTAAGGCGTTTCTCGCGACCCGTAAGGCTTTTTCCGGGTCGGGTGGTTTCAGACCCCAAGACTTGCACCAGAGACTGTTCCTCGCGATTTGGAACGATACAGCTGCGACTGGTAAATCGATCATGACACGGAGGTGGTGACGAGCTCCTGGAGAGCGCCAATCTGGGAAGCCTGCGCCGACCGAGAGACCGGAGGAGAGGATAACACGGAGGTCTGGTGGGAAGACGAAACCAAACTCGGCTTCGACTCTGGCAAACTCGGCGTCGGAGAGACCCTGTTGGGTTTTGATGCCTGAGTTCTTTATACGTGTGATTATTTCATCGGCGTAACTGGAGAACGGTACAAGGCTGTTTCTAACCGTAGGAGTGGATAGAGCGGCGGCGCGGGCTGAGAGACGGCGGAGACCAGCTGCGTGAGCCTGAGTTAAAATGGTGGTTCTCCGGTCAACGTCGGCCATATATCAACCAGGACAGAGAAAGAGCAAGCTTTACGAACTGTGTGTTTTGGAGTGAGTGAGAGAGAGTGCTGTTCACTGAGAAGTTTCTGTATTTATAGTAGTTATACATTGATATGTTATATTGTGCGTTATAGATGTAGCTATAAGCTCAAATGGATGTTGGGCTTTGCACCGTACAACTAAGGCAAAGTATGTTTAGTTTGTCCATTCATAGACCCGGCCCTGACAAGGAACATCGGACATCCTTTTTCATACGGTCAGGATCTATTTGGTTCTTGTGAGGCATCTACTCAATCACCCTCGTTTTTGTGAGGCATCTACTCAATCACCCTTGTTTTAGACCTCATCTTATACGTTTGAAACATTGCCACAACTTCTCTCACTTCTACTTTGGATCCTTAGCTATCTTAATGATTCGTTTCTCGCACATTTGCTTTATGTTTGGTCTATGAAGCTCTGCCAAACAGCGAAAGGTCAATTAATGGGTCATCAGAAAGAATTTGAATTGATATTTGTTTTTATCTTCTTACCTCATAGAGTCCATTATTTGCAAGTACTGCCCTCATCGTCTCTAGGTCTTGATGTCCTTGTGGTCCTGATGCAGCCCTAACCGAAGTAAGGCCGAAGAATCACTACAGAGAATTTGGAAGACACGTAAGACTCTCAATGTCTTCTTGTATTTGCTATAACAACTAAAAAGAATCGACGGACTGATGAAGCTGACCTTATTACTCCGTCTTAGTTTCCTCTGATAAGTTTCATACATTTTTCTCAGCGTATATTCACCATTATCTGACAGCCATGAGGTTTATGCACAAGGGAGGTGTCATTACTCGTGATATAATATCAAGAGACCAAGCAAACAAATGCTTCAAACTCCTTACCCCTTCTACACTGAGCATTAATTTAATAGATCGAGAATTAAGGGAACAGGTGACAAGAGATTACCCAACGATATCTTCTTCATAGACCAAAGGTATCGAGAGAAAATTGTTTCCCACGATAATCAGGGAACTCTAAGGCTCTGATAGTGGACCGGACTATTATACGCCGTGTGATATTATTGGCCCCTTTTAACCCGTTATCAAATGCCATCCCATCTGGCCATCTCTTCGGTTAGCCCGCCGTTGATTCAGGTTCATTATCGCTTAAACCTTTGAGTTTGATCATATCAAGATCAAGCTTAATTTATTATGAACCGATAATCTCATGGATCCTAAACTCTCTAGTTAAATTTTAGATATATCCAGTTTTTGCCAATTTTGACGGATGTTAAATTACGACGAGGTGTCAGCTTGACTTGTCAGCGGTCACAAAGAACGGTCTGGCGGGAATGATTGAGAAAAGTTTTCGTCAGTGATCTGCGGCGAGAGAGGAGTCCGATCCAGCTATTATGGGCCGTATGACACTGGGCTTATCTGACTGTCCGCTCTTTCCTACCAACTTTTTTTTTTTTTTCCTACCAACTCTTTTAAATTATCAACTTCTGAGGTTAAAGTGGTTTGAGTGTTTTAGCTGATTTTGAATATTACAATTTTTTTTTGTTTGTATTACTAGATTGATAATTTTTTATTCTTCTTTTCCTCAAATTTTGTGTTCTTTTATTATTGTTTTGAATGTTAATTATAAATATTTTGATTCTTATTCCATGTCCACACAAAAACCTTACATAGATCGTCTGATGAGTTTGATAGGGTTCTGCATAACACCTAACTTCATATTACCCTTGATCACAGTTCGCTTTATGCAAAAAGAAATCAAAAAACTAATTCAAATAATAATTAATAACTTCCACAACATAAACATGCTTTTACTTTCTTTCACATGTACGTACTATGCTTAATCTACATGCACATGCAATGCATGCTTGCAGTTTTTTTTTTTTTTTNNNNTTTTTTTTTTTTTTTGGAAATATCAGAAAAAGAACAAAAAAGCTATAATATGGATTCTTCCCCAACATGTCGTGTATTGTAATTCGTATTTATTTTCCTTTCTTTCTTTTGCATCGTTAGATCTGAGCTGTCTTATTGGCAAATCTGTCGATTCATATTTTAACACCGAGCCGCGGTCCCATTCCAAACCTGCATTCACAACCTATGCTAAAACCTATTTACACTCAATATTTTTTCTAAAACATACCTAACCTATTTGCACTCAATATTTTTTAAAACATACCTCAATATTTTTTTCTTCTTATTTCTTAATTATTCTTACTCTCCAGCTCCATAATAATGTTGGAGACGACAACAACGTTGGCCAATGCGTAGGTTGTTCTGCAAGCAAAGGCAGAGAATAGGAAAAATCAGCGTGGCTTCAGCTGAAGGATTTTAATAAACGGTTTTCTAACGGGGGCGCATCTACGTATGATTTTACCGGTTTTTAAGAATTGAGATATATAATTTTAAAAAATATTAAGTATGGGTAGAGTTTAGCATATATAGGTTATGAATGTAGGTTTGGATAAGTCACTATATATTGACGTTTAATTGGCCGATTTCCCCTATCCTATTATTACACTATTACTATGGAGTTTAATAATGTATTTTATAACTTAAATTTAAAAGAATGTGTCAATTAAGAGAATAGATATTTAGTTACAGTCCACAGAAATGTATTTAGAAACATGCCAACCAGTTCATTCGACGATGATCGATATTTTTGGCTTAATTGAGGAACGAAGACCATGGCAAATGACTTGGAAAAAAAGTCCAAATTTAAAGTTCAAAAAAAAAGTCCAAACTTTTTTATATAATAAAAAAGTCCAAACTTGCACGTTTCTGATATATTAAAACGTGATATATATACAAACTAAATTGGCATAAATGACATCCAACTTAAGAAGTAACCTTTACTCGGTGTAATGATTAAATTATTATAAATAGCTAGAAGGCCGACCCGAAAACGATAGTACTACTCCAATTTGTAAAACTGAATGTGGAACGAATAAATTTAATACTAGTTGATATGTACTGAACTTAATTGTTTCTTCGGGAAATCGCATTTATTATAGGTACAGCATAAGGATGTAACAACTTCGTGCCGCGTGTACTAATTTATCCAAACAAATAGATTTCCCGAACTTAATTGTTTCTTCGGGACCCACATGTATATGAGCAACGTCCGCCTATATAACCCTAAAGCCTGTCTGTTTGTTTTCAAATCTCCACAACACTTTTGATCCTTCGCCGTGAGGAATGAATTATTATCAGTTTGAGCCCACAGAAATGGATCATTCAGAAAATGTTCAATCTTATGTTCAAAACGAAAATCTCATCCCGGTTTCACAACCTTCTTACTTGACAAGAGATCAAGAGCATGAGATCATGGTCTCTACTCTGCGACAAGTGATATCCATCCCGGGTGCCGGCGGTGACACGTCTTCATCAAACTTGATATCCAGAGAAGCTCTTCCGGCTCCGGACGCTGGTCCTTGTCCTATCTGCGGAGTTACCGGTTGCTACGGCTGCGCATTCCCACGGCCCGTAGAGATAAAGAAGGAGGAGAAGCACAAAGGAGTGAGGAAGAGACCATCAGGTGAATTGTGTGTTTCATTATGTTATGTTCCAACATCTTAGAATCTCTCCGACCAGTTTATACATGTACTTTTCATAAACCATTAGGTAAATGGTCGGCGGAGATATGGGTTCCGAGTAAGAAAGAAAGGAAGTGCCTTGGAACGTTTGCGACCTATGAGATGGCGGTGCAGGCTTATGAAGAGGCAGCAAATGAGCTTGCCGGAAGAAGGTCAGCGTGACGTGGCACACGGATAAGGAAGCGTTCACCAATAAGACATACGTATACGATTGCTCATCTTGGCTATGATCTTCGAATAAGATCCAAACTTTTTGTCAAGACTTTGGAATGTTATATGGTCGGTCTTGTAACTAGAAATCAGACTATAAAACTTGTATTGTTTTTCCTTACATAATATAGTCATATTCCCAAAACAGCAAAGCCCACCATTGACCATATATGTAGTGCACAGTAATATGAAGTCAACGGATCTAACAAGGAAAACAACAAAAGAAGTAGCACGTGTGGTTCGCACAAAAAAAGTACCACAATTTGGATTTACATCATGGGTTGTGCAATTAGTATTAGGCAGCGGGTCAAACCTGTCCTTAATCTACTCCGCAGCAAATTGAATTTTTTTTTTATTTGCAAAACCATATCCGCAGAATCTGTAAAAAAAAAAATATTCCTATCCATTCCATTTAAATTTATGAATTATCTACAAAACCCACAAATATTTTAAGATAATTTAAAAGAGAAAAAAAAATATATTTTTAGTTATAGTTTTGATTTTAATAATATAAAATAAATACTTTAAATACATAATAAACAATTTTAATTTTTTTAAAAAAATATATATTATATCATCTATATTTATTAAATATGAAAAATTATTATAATAATAGATTTTTTTCTAAAAAAACAAAAATTTTAAATTATAAATATCCACTAATCTGCTCAATAAAATATATCAACCTACACAATTAAAAATCTCATTCCACATGTGTCCGGCAACAATTTAAATTTTAAATTTTTTCACCCACAACAGATTTAATAAGATTGGTCCCACATATTTTAACTCTAATTCCCTGCACAACCCATGACCCCCTTTATTATGAAAACCATAACATCCTTCGTTTGTTTAATTTCAAATCTTGACATCACTTCGATTATTTGCAGCTCTCGAAACTAAATTATTTTCAATTTTTTTTCTTAGCTATTTTCAGCGATGTGCTAAGAAATTACGAATCACTGAGTAAATCAAAATTAGACAAATTAAAAAGACTGTTTCGAAGACTTTATGTAAGCGCGTGCAACCACACGCGCGCCCAAATTTTCTCTCCCAAACCCTCGTCGCTTCAAACCTTCTTCTTTCTCGAGATCGATCTGCCTCTCCGGCGGCTGGGTTCGCCCAGTGCCGTGAGAGGGCTTTTTCTTACTTTCTGTTGGTTCTCGTTTTGCAGTCGCTGGTGGTTTTGCAGTCCGTGTGGAGGAGGTATAGATCTGTTTTCGGTGGCTGTGGGTGAGCTATTATCGTGTGGCGGCGAGCAAAGAGGGGCTTGCTGGTTTGGGTGGAGGTGTGACGGAGGTCTTCTCGGCTGGATCTGTTCTGCTCGAGGACGGCGGCAGCAAAGGTTGGGTTTTCTTCTCTGTCTCTTCGCGGAGGCACCTCGGCTCCGACCTTCCCCTGGTTGTGGTGGCTCTGCAGCTTCCCCTTTGTGGGATTCCGGCGATTCGTGGTGCTCCAGCGACGGCTGTGGTGCTTTTTGTTGGTTCGGGCAGGAACTTGATCTTTCCT